>CM069767.1:3800000-4037500 GCA_036169595.1 Dictyostelium firmibasis
ATACATATTGTGATTAATTGGATTGATTGATTGGTTGATTGAATAGAAAGACAAAAATTACAACAAAAACAAATTAGACAAAATATGAGATTTTCACCATACCCACAACAACAACAACAACAACTACAACAACAACAACAACAACAACAACAACAACAAATGATGAATCCTGCAGCAATGATGTATCCATTTTATCAAACAATGCCGACTTCAACTGTTGGAATAGTACCAACAATGAATTCTTTACCAAACTCAATGATTGGATCATCACCGCATCCTGGTGGAAAAACTCCTGGTACTGATCCTACCAATTTATATGTTTACAATTTACCAAGTGATGCTGATGATTCACTTTTATATAGATTGTTTTCGCCATGTGGCGCAATTGCAAGTGTTAAAATAGTTCGTGATCAAACCACTCAAGTTTGTAGAGGTTATGGTTTCGTTAGAATGGTTAGTTTAGCTGACTCTTATTCAGCTATCAATTCAATTAATGGTGTTCAAGTTGGTGGTAAAACAATTTCAGTATCTTTCAAAAAATAATATTTAATACTTTTTTTTTTTGGAAAAAAAAAAAAAAAAAAAAAAAAAAAACAACAAAAAGCAAAAACAAACAAAATAATAATAAAATAAAACCAATAAAAGAAAGAAAAAAATATATTTATTAAAATATATATATTAATATTTTATTATTAAAATATTGTTACTATTCAATAATTTCCATTGCTTTCAATTTTAAAGTTGTTGCGGTAATTTCATTTTTGAGAATAAAACTTTTTTTTGGGGGGAAAGAAAAAAAAAAAAAAAAATTAGTATTTTTTTTATTTATATAAAAAAAATAGTTAAATGAATAAAACTTACCCAAAATTATAAGATTGACTTGGATAAATTATTTGATCTTCTTTAATTATTAAATCACCATTTGGGAATCTATCAACATTCCAAAATGATGGAATACCATTCTTTAAAAATAGGTTACATTCAGTTGAAATTCTAATATTTTTTAATTTATTTTTTGAATTATTAGTAAATGAAACATCATATTGATATGATTTTAAACCATCTTCATGGGTGTTAACTGAAACTTGATGATAAGTAATTGGAACTTCATCAACTCCTTTTAAAATTTTAAAAATAAAAAAAATAAATAAATAATTTTATAAATTTAGAAAAGAGTGATTTTTATTTAAAATTTAAAAAAATAATATAAAAATATTACTTACTTAGACAAGAATATTCAGTGGAATTTTGAACTACACATGTTTGATCCACATTACATACATTTGGAAATTCTATACAATTATTTGAAGCTGATTGATTTATTGATACTTTTACTATAATTGATATTATTACTACCACTAAAAAAGAATAAAAAGTTTTTTTCATTTTTTTATATAATTTTTTTTTTTTTTTTGATGTGTGTTGGTTTAAAATTAAATTTGTTTTGATTTTAATAATGAATTTAAATGTTATGTTATATATTAATCTTTTTTTTTTTTTTTTTTTTTTTTTTAATTTTTTTTTTTAAAAATTTTTTTATTATCTTTAAAAACAAATAATTTTTTTAAATAATTAAAATTGATATTTGGTACGCTAAAAAGTTTTTTTAACTTTTAAAAAATATTATTTTAAGTTACTCCACCCCCAATTTTTTTTTTGCCATAGTTGGGAAAAAAAAAAAAAAAATTAATTTTTTTTTAAAAGTTTATTAGTTTGTGTGTTAATCCAAATCTGTACTTTTTTTTTTTTTTTGGGTTTGTCTCCAATCCAAATTTATCTTTCTTGGTATCATAATACTTTGCTAAAAGAAATTTGGTTTTTTTTAAATATTTATTATTAATATTAATCCGATTAAAAAAAATAAAATAAACTTATTATGTCATAACAAATATATAAATATATTTGTTTTCCCACAAAAATATAAAAATTAAAAAAATAAAAAAAATAAATAGAAAATAAATAAATAGAAAATAAATTGAGATTAAGATAAAAGATCTTCTTAACTTAATTTAGATTTTACTTTTTTTTTTTTTTTTTTTTTCTTAATTTTTTAAAAAATTAACTTTTATATTTTAAGAAAAAAATATTAATATGATACAAAAAATAAAAACAATTTTATAAAAACATTTTAATTACATAAATAATTTTTTTATCTTTTTATATTATAATCATAATAAAATCTTTAAAAAAAAAAAATTAAATTATATTTTGAAGTAACCAAACATTTTATTAATTAAAAAATCACAATACTTTTACTATGATATATTTTTTTTTTTTGTTTCCAATTAATAATAATAGGTGTGGAACATTTTTATAAAAAAAAAAAAATTGAAAGTTTTTTTTACCTTCCCCAAGTCTCTTTTTTGTTTTTAGTTTTAATTTTGGTTTTATTTATTTTTTTTTTTTTTTGAAGTTTTTTTTTTTTGTTCTTATTTTTTTTTATTATTTAAAGTGGTTCAGTAACATAAGCATAATAACAATCATCAAAAATTAATTTAATAGTTTCATTATAGTATTCTTCATCGAAATATTCTTTTAATTCATCTTTTGTTACCCATAAATGATCTTTAACAATCTTTGGATTGATTTGGAAATCACCACCAAAGTAGTTAGCTCTATAGAAGAACTCTTTAATACCTTGTGCTTTAATTAACTCTTGAACATCTTCATCAACACTATATTTAAAAACACCACATGGTGCTTGTGATGGAATAAAATATTTCCAATTTGAACCTAAACTATCTCTTAATGATCTTTCTGCAGTCTAAAATAAATAATAATAATAATTTATAAATTTTAAAAAAATAGATATTAGTAATTTGTTTTTTGTTTTTTGTTTTGTTTTGTTTTGTTATTTTTTTGTTGGAAAAAAAATAATATTACATTTTTCATTGATTCACCTTTAATCCAATTAGTTGAAGGGAATTGCCAATCATATCTTGAACCAGATTTATTGATGATGAGATATAAAGATTTATCTAATTTTCTATCTAAAGATTTTCTATTATCTTTAATGTCATCTTCGGTTAGTCTAGACTCTGGTGTATAATTTGAGAAATCCTCTTCAAACTCATCTTGAGCGCCCTCTTGATCTTTCTTTTCACGAGATTCTTCTTTGAACTCTGGTAAATCCTCAACCAATGAAACGAAACGAATTGGATCTCTACGAACGATCTCTTGTAAACGTTCATATGATTTTATGTAGGTTTTTTCAATTTCATTTGGTAATGGATTAAGTGATGGGAATCTTTCAATGATAACACCTGATGTGTATTTGTATTGATCTTGATATTTTGGATTGGCTGCTTTTTCTATTTTATCGTTACTCTCTTTAACTCTTTGTCTTGCTGCTTCCATAAGCTTTGCAATGACTGGATCCTCTTTGAGAATCTCTGGATCTTGTAAATCAATGATTCTTGGTATCTCAAATTTCTCTAATAACTTGGATCCATTACTTCTCAAATCCTCTCTTTTTGATAATTCTTGTGCTCTCTTCTTTCTCTCTAATCTTTCTGCTTCCCTTTTATCTGCATGTGCAATTACTGATTGAACTGCTGCTTCTGATGCAAATCCTCTCTTTAATAATTTTACATTATTATTTAATAATAAATTTTTTGATATTTTTACTAATAATAATAATAATAATAATAATAATAATAAAAATAATAATTTAAATTAACAATTATAATATATCGATTTTTTTATTTTTTTTTCATATATTTTAATTGATTTATTGATTCAATTGATTGAGTTGAAATAGTACAGTATATTAAATTTCAATTTTATTATAATAAAATTAAATTAATTATAAATATTAATTATTTTTTTTTATTTTTTTTATTAATTCCAATATTTAATTAAAAAATAGAATATATATACCTAAATTATTCATTTTCTTTTATTTTATACCAGAAAAAAGAATTTCAATCAAAAAAAAAAAAATTAAAAGTAAAAAACAATGAAAAAACGAAAAAAAAAATTTTTTTTTATTTTTTTATTTTTTTATTTTTTTTTTTTTTTCTAAAAAATTTTTTTTAAAAAAAAATTATTTGTTTTATTGTTCATCCAATTCCACATTGTTTTTAAATACACTATTTGGTTGATTAGTTATAAATTTTATTGATCGAAACTTTTTATTTTTTTTTACTTTTTTTTTGAACTTTTTTTTTTTTTGTTGGACACAAGTGGTGTATTTTTTCTAAAAAAATAAAATATGAAATAAAAAATTAATTTGTATTTTTTTTTTTTTTTTTTTGTGTGGGTTATTTATATACTTTTTTTATATAAAAATAATTTAAAAAAAAAAAACAATGACCCCCAATCATGCTAATTTTAACACACTAAAATTTATTTTTTTGTATTCTTTTTATTTTTTTCAGGAATTAATTTTTTAATTTAAATTAAATATAAAAACAAATAACAATTGCATTTTTTTTATTTTTTCTTAATTTTTTTTTAATAATTTATTTTCACTTTTTTATTTAATTTTTATTACAATATAAAATTTTTACGTAAACAAACCTTCCTCAAAATTAGTTAATTCTATAATAATTTTTTTTTTTTTTTAATATATTTCTTTTTTTATATTTTATTTATTTTAATATTAATTTATTAATTTCAATAAAATAATTATTTTAAATTATTAATACATAAATATTTACCATAATAATAATAATAATAATAATAATAATAATAATAACCATATATATAATTATAACATAAATATAACCATTAAATGAAATTATTAAAATCTTTATCAATAATTTTGATAATATTGATATTGAATTTAATAAATAATACAAACTCTATTGAAATTAATGAAAATAATAAAAATGAATTACTAGAAAAATCATCAAACTCCAATAGTCTAGAGAATATGGTTGAAGTTGATTTATCAATAAAATCATTAAATTCTCTTGATCTATCAAATAAAGTAATTGATCTTTATTCAAAAATACCAAGATATTCATTTAATGGTATTAAAATTGATAATAAATTCTCACCAAATAATAGAACATATATAGAGGTATTTATTTTATATTAAATAGTAATAAATAATAATAATAATAATAATAATAATAATAATAATAATAATAATAATAATAATAATAATAATAATAATAATAATAATAATAATAATAATAATAATAATAATAATAATAATAATAATAATAATAATAATAATAATAATAATAATAATAATAATAATAAAATAATAATAATAATAATAATAATAATAATTATTATTTTAAAAAAATTTACTAATTTTTTAATTTGTTCTTTTTTTTTTAGTCTATAATATTAACAGGTTCTCCATTTGAATTAATTATTATAATTACAGTTTTATTAAGTTTAATTTCTTTATTAGTAAAATTATTTATAAAAATTCATAAATGGAGAAAAAATAAATCACAACTCAATAAATATAAACATTTATTAGGAAATTCAAATAGTAAACATCATTATAATAAAAATAAAAAACCATCAATTATATATATATGTTCAACTGTAATAACTATTATACTATTATTAGCAGTTTGGTAAATAAAATTATTTATTTGTTTTTTTTAAAAATAAAAAGAAATTACTAATTCTTAATTTTATATAAAATGAAAAAAAAAAAAAAAAAAAATTTTAGTTCATTTTTATTTATTTCAATTTTTGTAAATAAAGATTTAGATCAATCAATAACAATCTCAATTGATAATTTAGAATCACATCTTAATAACAGAGTTGAAGTTGAGAATAGAATAATTAAAGAATGTGAACCAATTACCAGTATACCATATGATGCATTAGAAATTGTATCTACAACAAAACAAATATTAAATGTCACAAAAGAGACAAAAGAAATTTTAGGGCAATATGGATACTATAGATATCAATTCATTTTCATATTGATCCTATCATTATTTGCAGTGATTTCATTAGGTTTATTATCAATAATCATAAAATATAAATTCTCAATGATTCCATTATTCATCTCGATTGGATTGTTTATAGTTTGTGTAGGTGTTTGGGTTGTACCATCAACACACGTTCCAATGGGTGTTGTAATATCGGATATTTGTCCAAATATGGATGAAATAATTAGTGAATATGCTCCTGAATCAATTAATCCCTACCTTTATTTCTTTTTAAATTGTACCGGTAGAGATGATTTTAATTTTATCTATGCTATGTTAGATGATAAAATAGAGACAACTCAAAATTCTTTGGACAGAGCTAAATCTCATCACTATTCAAATACAACAATCAATAAACTACAATCAAAACTAGATGACCTTAAAGATCTATCAAGAGATGCAAAAGATATTTTAAATTGTAAAATAACTAAAAATACTTTTAAATCAACAAAAGATATAATTTGTATTGATATAATGTAAATATTATTATTATTATTATTATTATTATTATTATTACTATTGCTATTATTTTTAATTATTTAAAACTAATAATTTTTTTTCTCTTTTTTTAATTTATTAATTTTTTTTAGAAATTCGTCATTCATTTTATCAATTCTATTCATTTTAATTGGATTATTATTATCAATTTCATTTATTACATCAATGATAATTTATTCAAAGCCAAAACAAATAAATAATAATAATAATAATAATGATAATAGTAAGAAGTCATTTGATTCACCCAAAAAGACTAGAATGATAAAATCAAAAAATATAAATATTAATAGTGGTGATGATGATATTGAAAGAGATGGTTCTTTAACACCACTTTTATCAACCTCTTTACTCAGTGGTTATTATGACGATGACAACGATGAAACTGAAGCTTCAAGTATTTCTTCCCCATTTGCTTCCCCTTCAAATAGATATATAATTTAAAAATATTAAAAAAATAAGATATAAATAAATTTTTTTTTGTTTAAATGTTTTTTTATATTGTTTTAACTTTAGTGTATTTATTTAAACAATGGTACCGGCATTGGTGGCAACTTTTGGCCATAAATCAGAGCATTCCTTGGCGACTGGTCCGAGAATGTTACCTTTGACTTCACCTTTTGGATTACACATAACACCAGCGTTATCTTCGAAATAGATGTAAACACCATCCTTTCTCTTCCAGTGTTTTCTTTGTCTGACAACTAAACCAGTGCAAACTATATAAAAAAAAAACTATTAATATCCAATCCTTATAAAATCTGTGCTAAATAAAAAAATTGAAATCTACCTTTCTTTCTTAATTCTGGTTTACCCTTTTTGACGGTAGCCATGACCATATCACCAACACCTGCGGATGGTAATCTAAATTTTGAGTTAGTTTTTGTTTAGCATTGTTTTTTTTTTCTTCAAAAATTTACATACCTATTTAAACGACCTTTAATACCTTTGACGGCAATGACGTATAAATTTTTGGCACCAGAATTATCAGCACTGTTCATGACAGCACCAACTGGAAGACCGAGTGATACTCTGTAGTTACTACCGACGGCTTGTGCTGTTTTTTAATTATAGTTAGAATAGTTCATAGGTTTGTTTTAAAAAGATTGATTGTTTATCAGATAATGGATTGATTTGGATAATAGATATAGATAATGATTCTAGATACGCTTAAGTTTCTTTTCTTTTATCCATCAAGTCATCACATAATCATCCATCATCTAACCTAAAAAAAAAGATAGAATGAGTTCGAATATAGAAAAAGAGATAAAGTTGCCCCTACCTTTTGACATTATTTATGTATACAACGAAAACTGATAACAAACAAAAAAAAAACAAAACCTAAAAAAAAAAAAATTGAACCGAGTAGCGTAAAATTTTTTGGGTGGAATTTTTCAAATTTTTTTTTTTTAGATAACGAACATTTTGTCCAATTCGATTTTTTTTATTTTTTTTTATTTTTTATTTTTTAAAATTTTTTTCAAATTTATCTTTTTATTAATTCAAATATTTCTTTTTATATTTTTCTTTTTTCCTTTTCTTTTTATTTTTTTATTTTTTTATTTTATTTTTTTTTTTCATCTAAACTTCACTTTATTTACTAAATTTTCAAGTTTTTATTTTTTAATATGTTTAATTAAATACCATAAATAATTTGTTAAAAATAAAACTTGGTTATTAGTTAAATAAGGTGAAGTTTAGAAAAGTGTAATTAAATTTTGTTCAAATTTATTCACCCATCCTTTTCATTTTATTTTTTTTTATTTTATTTTTTTTTATTTTATTTATTGTTTTATTTATTTATTTAATTTTGTATTAAAAATAAATCATAGGGTAATCGATTGATTGTATTTTCCAACACATAATTTTTTTTTTTTAGTTAAAAATTGAGAAATAATATTAAAGAAATTTTTTTTTTTAAAAAAAAAAAATTTAGCAAAGAAAATAAATGAAAAAAATTATTATGTTGGAGGAGCTTCCCAAAGTGGATTTGTACCTTGATGTGGGGAGGGTTCATACAATGGATTTACAGAGGAAGTTGCCATTTGATTGTTCTTTAATGACATCCAATGATTGTAACCAGCTTTAGCACCAAATAATGCCAAACCGAGTGCAACGGCACCACCTACAACAACACCAGCAATTGCAGCGCCACCGATAACACCAGCTTTAACAGCAGCCGATTGACATCTGAATGGAAGTGGATCAAAGTTTTTAAAGGTGCATTCCTTTGTTGAATTATCACAAACACCATATTGACAATGAGGGTCATCAGGTATACATACTTTGTCATATTGATTACATCCACCATATCCTACATCACATTGACCAATCAAACAAAAAGCACTTGATGGACAAACAATTGGCGATTCAACACAACCTTTAATGGGATCACAAGTGGCTACCATACAAACTGAGCTTGCTTTACAGCTGATATTAGTATGAACACAACCAATGTCAACCTTACAAAAATCGTTTGTACATTTATTAGCATCGTCACAGTTCTTCTTTGTGTGAATACATTCACCATCGGCCGAGCAACTATCATCACTACATATATTATTGTCATTGCAATTGTCGGTGACTATACATTTTCCAGTCAACATATCACATTGTTGCTTGTTACAGGCATCTTTAATTTCACATACAACCGGTAGATTTGAGCATTTACCAGTCTTTGGATCACAGATATCATTAGTACATAGATTTCCATCATCACAATCTACCAATTTTATATCGTTACATGTTGAATTATCATAGGGATTACACTCTCTTCGAATGCATAGGTCATTTTCATCGGTGGCACAAAGAGTTTCATTACATGGTTGACAGTCTTTTACCCTATCGAAAATACATTGACCAGTGATACCCGAACAACTATCAATTGTACAATAGTCCTTATCAGAGCACTGCTTCTTTAGATGTGAACAACCATTACCTTCAATACAGGTACTAATCACACATTTATCAGGTATATCACATAGACGATTAACAGTACAGGTTCCATTTACACATGGGAGTTCATAGCATGTTGGATCAGAGAATGCCTCTGAGAAACATTTTCTTTCTACTTCATAACAACCACCCAATTCCTCACTACAAATTTTCTTCTCACAACTATTAGTATAAGCACATGGATCAACATTTTCTCTTGGTTCACAGGTTTTTGAGATTGCATTACACTCATAACTAGTACACATTGTATCCAATAGTGTACAGTTTGGTTCTTTCATAATACAATTGTATTTCCAATCTTTAGTGCCAATGTTTGGTGGTGGACATTCCCAACTACCACATGGTGATAAACTACCAGTACACTGTGAAACATCACAACATTTTCCAGTACCTTCACAAACACCACAATAATCTTTCCACTTATTATTAAATAATTAAAAAATAAATAGGTAAATAAATAAATAAATAAATAAATAAATAAATAAATAAATAAATAAATAGATAAATATTGAAACCTTAGTTATATATATAAATAAATAAGTTTGTACATACTTTGCATTCTAAATCAATACTTGTTGAAATATGAATATAAGATTCAGTTGTATGTCTTTCACAATAAAAGAAATCAAAATTATAACTTTTACCTTTTGTTAAACCTAGTGTATCAAGACTAACACTTGCAGATTCCGCAGTATGTGGTGCACCCAAATCAATTACTAAATCATCATTAATAAATACCCTTTTTTTAATTTTTTAAATTAGTTTTTTTTTTTTTTTTTTTTTTTTTTTTATAATATTTTAAAAAAAATACATACCAAACATCATCATCACCTTTAAAATTAAATTCTTCACCTCCAATATAAAAAAATGAAGCATGCATTTCTAAACAAAAATGATAATTATGGGCAAATTTATCTTTGGACATATAAATAGGTTCATTAATTTTTTTACCTTTATAATTTGGATCTTTAAAACCTAAATCATCTATTGGAAAGAATGATGGAGTTTCATAATAGTACACTCTGGGATCGGTTTGATTTTGTTTAAAAACTAATTTACTCAATACTGGTACATTTACACCCGGAACATCATGAAACCAACTATGAAAAGTAGTTTGATTATGAACAACGAAATTGTAGGCATCATTTGATGGTGCATGATTATCACCACAACAATAAACTGGTGATCTATCACTATGATTAAGTTTTGATTTTACAATACCTTTTACTAATGTATTATTGTTTTTAATTTCAAAATCGGGATTTGTCATTGGTGATAAATCCCTAATTGTTACAGGAAATATTTTATCATCACCTTTTTATTTTATTTTATTTTATTTTATTTTATTTTATTTTTTTTAATTAAAAAATTAAATCTGAATTAGTAAATTTTGATTTTATTTTTTATATATTTATTTTTATTTTATTTTTTAAATACTAACCATATAAAAATGGTATAAATAAACTAAAAAGGATTAATCTTTTTAATAGATTGGATACCATCTTTTCTTTTTTTTTTAAAATCTTATAGTTTTTTTTTTTTTTTTTTTTTTTTTTTTTTTTTTTTTTTTTTTTTTTTTTATTTTTTTTTATTTTATTTTATTTTATATTATTTTAATTTATTGAAAAGGGATAAAAATTTTATTTTAATATTTTATATATAAATTTGGAAAAATAATACAAATTTAATTTTATTTTATTTGCTAGTGTATATTTTATTTTATTTAAAAAATTTTGAAAAAAAAAATAAATTAAAAAAAATAATCACCTTTTTATTTGATATTTTTTATTTCTTTTTTTTATTTTTATTTTTATTTTTTATATTTTTAAAATTTATTTTTAATATTTTAAAATTATTTTAAATTTTGAATCATTTTATATATAAATGTATATGTATATAATTAAATAAAATAAAAATCGTATTTATATAAACTACCAAATTGTGATTGTTAATGTTGCTATTTTTAATATTAGGGGTTGGTTTTAGTGTGGTGTGTGTGGTGAATGTGGTTATTGTCATAAAAGGTAATGTTTCCTTAAATCAAAATAATAATAAAACTTAAAAAAAAGGAATTGTTGAAAAGCTTTGTTTTTTTTATTTTATTTTTTTTTTTTGTTTTTTTTTTTATAAAATTATAATAAATCTATTAAAAATTGGGTATACTTGTGTATGTTTTTCATTTTCTATTATTATTATTTTTATTTAGTATTTTCGTAAATTTATTTTTATCTAATGTTAAAAATTATAAAAACCAAACAAAACCAAAATTTTTTAAAAAAAAAACAAGAAATACCCCATTTTTTTTATTTTTTATTTTAAAATTATTTGAGTATTAGACATTACATTTTACCCTTCTTTATTTTTAATTGTTTTTTTTGACCGACATTTCCCAAATTTGGTTATATTATTAAACAATTTGTATTTTGATTCATTTATTTTTTGAATAATATCTTTAAATTATTTTTTTATGGTGCACAAACTTAAAACCCTGTCCAAAATTCAAAAAAAATATAAAAAATTAACAGTTTTTATACCACACCCCACTTTTATACTATTTTATTTTATTATAATAGTGACAACATTTAGAATAATTGGTATAAATAACATATTAATTTTCTTTATATTTATTTTTTTTTTTTAAAAAAAAAAACAGTTATTTGTAAAATTCCAAAAATAGTTAGTATTTTTTATTGATCAAAATTAAAAATAAAAGATAAAAAAAAAAAAAAAAAAAATTTTTATTCTTTATTTTTATAAAAAAAAATTAAGTTCAAATATTAATAAATATCCCCAATAAGAGTTTTTTTTTTTATTTATTTTTTTTTTTTTTTCTCAATTCTTTTTTTATTCACACCAAGTAAAATACCATATCTACAAGTAATTTTATACTCTTTTTTTTAATATGGTTTTCGATGAATGAGTTTTTTTTTAAAAGTAAAAGATTGCTTTTACGCAAATAGAAATATCCTTAATTAAAAGAAACAGATTTTTTATTCAGAAAAGGAGAGTTAAATTAATAAGGTACTTTAATATTCTTTTACCATATTACAATTTATATATGTATATATTATTTTTTAAAAAAAATTTCATTGTTTTTTTTATTTTTATTTTTATTTTTACTTAATTTTTTTTTTTTATTTTTATTTTTACTTAATTTTTTTTTTTTTTTTCAGAAAAAAATATGATAACGAGCAACTTTTGAAATTTTTATTTTTTAACCTTTTTTTTTTTTTTCATGATGATAAGGAAATTAATAAATGTACCATTATTTAAAAAACCATTAGAAACTGTTAAAATAAGATATTTTTCTATAGAAGTTGGTAATAATATAAATAACGAACCAATAAAGAGTTCAATTATTGAAAAATTAAATAATCAATTTAAACCCTTCCATTTAGATGTGATAAATGAAAGTTTTATGCATTCAGTACCTCGTGGATCAGAAACACATTTCAAAGTTATAATTGTCTCTGATATTTTCAATGGGAAATCGATTGTAGCACAACATAGATTAATAAATGATACACTTAAAATTGAAATGAAAAATGGTGTTCATGCACTCTCAATTCATTGTTCCACACCTAATCAATGGGATGAATCAACCATTTCACCTTCTCCTGGTTGTATGGGGGGAAGCAAAAAAGAAAAACAGCTAAAAGAAAAACAACAACAACAACAACAACAACAACAACAACAACAGCAACAACAAGAAAATGATAAATTATAATTAATATTAAAAACAACAATAATAAAAAAAAAAGTAAAAAAATTGTAACAAAATTATTAATTAGTTTATTTATTTTTAAATAAAAGATTTATTAAAAAATAATGAACTGCAACTAATTTTAACGATGTCAGATAGAAAAGTAAAGATATAGCTATGAAAGACTTCTTTTGGAAGTATTAAATCATCTTTGAAAACCCAATGATGATTTGGATTGTTGTGAATATATTTAAATATTTCTAATGAACCATGAAGGGAAGCATAATAGAGTATCCATTTTGCTCTTTGAGAATTATTTGTTGATAGAATGATTTCAATTGATTTTAAATCTGATCTATAGCATACATCATTAAAGGTTGCATGTTCATTTAATTCCTTTGATAAATCAATTACACAACCATTTTCATAATAGTTGAAAAGTATTAAATTATTTAATCTTCCTTCTTTTAAAAAGAAATTTAATTTTAAAGGATCATTTAAAATTCTAAAACATTTATTTCTTTCATTCTCATCAATTTGATTAAAATCCTTTATAACATTATTGGTGTCGTTTGGATTAAATTGATTACTATGATAATTATTGTAAGAATCTATATTTATTGAATGATCTATATAATAAATTTTTAATTTCTCTCTAAAGTCATTGATATTTTCAATTACATAATCGACGACATCATCATTGAAAACTCTATAACCAATATCAAATTTTGAAAATGATTTTTCATACTCTAGTGGATATTTTGATTTAAAATAACTAATCAATTGAACATTATCGAAAATATCTGAAAAATTTAAAACGTCAAAGTATTTTATACTAATTAGAAAGTCCAACATTTGAGGTGATTTTGGATATGAGCCTTTGGGTGGAGTTAAGTTAAATTCAATGAATGTTGAGTATAATAATTCCATTAATTCCTTTGCTACATCATATAGAATTAAATCTTTCCAAATTGAATTCAATGATAAGTCTATTTGATATGAATCACTTTTTTTTGATTGGTTCTTAAAATCATTTAATATACCAAATAAAATTTTAATTTTTCTATCTTTATTTATATAGGAATTTGAAAATATAAAACTTCTTTCTCTTTCAGTTACTAAATATTTTGAATATTGATATTCTTTATTTGAAATAATCATATTACCACTAATTTTATCATCAGTTTTGAACATTATAAAATAATAGAGATAATTTTGAAAAGTTTTTGTTGTTAAAAATGGTATTATCATTTTAAATAAATTTGAAATCATTTCATTAATTGAAGTATCAATTAACCCAATATCAATATTACCAACTAATTTCTCTAATAGATTTAATTGTTTGAATTTTTTTTTATAATCTTGTAGTTGTTCAATTGATAATGAAAAGTAATCTTCATTTAAATATTCATTTAAACTTTTATCAGGTATTAAACAATCACTGGGGGTATAAGGTAATGGCTTTTTCTTAGTACTAAGAATTTCTTTTTTAATTTTAAACCAATGATTTTTTGAAAAGTTTACATATGAAATTGTAAAACATGAGTTTAATAAATCATTTAATTTTGAATCCACAACAGAGTAGTTGATTTTATAGTCTTCAATTGATTTTAATAATTTTATAGATGGTGGTTGAATGTTTAATGTATTTATTAAAAAATCAATCTTTTTATCAATATTACTAAATATTATTTTACTATTATATTTATTTTTGTTGTTGTTATTGTGTTCTATAATATCATCATTGATGTGAAATAATATTGATTTCCAAATTTTTTCAAAATTTGATTTATCAATTTTAACTTTATTTGTTGATATTAAATATAATGATACATTGAATGATTCTACATTTATAGAATAGATAAAATCGTCATCATTTGGTTTATGTAAACAATAATCTTCCACAATTATTGAAAGTGCGACATGATTATCATAATCTATTAATCTATCAATGAATAATTGTTTTTGTTGGCTTGATTGAATTTCTTTTTCTTTTTTAGTTAATTTTTTTTCTGAAAAAACCTCCATATTATTATATTCATATAAATTTAATAGTAATTCATTTATAAAATAATTGTAATAGTTTTTAAATAATAATCTATAAAAAACTCTATCAGATTTTAGTGGTTCATCAACATTGAAAACTGAATGAACTATTGCTTTTGAACCTCTAGTACATTGATCACTAAATTGAAAAAATGATAAACCTTCTTCACCTTTTTCAATTTTTTCCTTTAATAATGAATAGTATTTACGTTTTATCATCCATTTAACACTTTTAATTTCGTCATATCTATAATACCCGAATCTAAAGTGTACCCCTAAAAATGATATTATACGTTTAAATAAAACTACATTTCTAATTACTTTCCAAAATAAAATTTCATTTTTTTCATCTCCAATATTAAGTTTTAAATAACTATTGGAGTTGTATATATTCATTCTTTTAAATGTATGGCAATAAAAAAGAAAAAAAAAAAAAAAAAAAAAAAAAAAAAATTATTTTAAATAAAAAAAATATGTTTTGTTAAAAAAAAAAAAAAAAAGAAGGAAATAAAAAAGATTTTTAATCTTTGAAGATTTTTATTCCAAAAAAGTTATTTGAAAAAAATTCAAAATGTGTTAAAAAATTTTTTTTGAAAAAAAAATATTTTATTTAGATTTGTGTAACCCACAAAATACTAAAGATCTCAGACATTTTAAAATATTTATTTAAACAATGATTACTTATTAAATAGCAAAATGATTGACTCTTGGTTTTATTTTTTTAAAGTTTTTATATTTTTATTTAAAATGTAATAAAAAAAAAAAAAAAAAAAAAAAAAAAAATTAAGATATAATTTTAGTAAATTTTATATCATATCTAATCTTTCCAATATTTGATAAAAAATCAAAAATATTTGAATGACAAATTTCTTCAGGGAAAATTTTTTCATTAAATATCCATTGATGTTTAGGGTTGTTGTAAATGTATTTAAAGATTTCAATTGCACCGAATATAGAGGCATAGTATAAAACCTTTGAGATAGTTGGAAGACTTTTTGTTGATAACACCTTATCTATTGAATTTAAATCACGTCTAAAACATATCACCTGAATAATTATACCTCCTTGACTTGAAATATCAAGAGTACCATCAAAATAATACTTGAAAACCACAGATCCTCTTTCTCTAAAATAGCATCTTAACTTATCAGTATTATTAATGATATTTAAATTTGATTCTTCATCAAGAGGATCTTTATTATAAAATCTTGATGAAATAATACTATCATTGAGATGATCAAATAATTTCCCTTTAAATTGATCATAGTTATCAATGATGAATTGAATTCTATCATTGTCATAGTAGGTATATGTGATTTTATAGTTTGAAAATGAATTATTATAATCCAATGGATAATTTGACTTGAAATGGCCTAGTAAATGGATCGAATAAAAAAGTAAATTTATATCAATAATTTTATGATATCCTTTACCATATAAATAATCAAACATTTCAGTTGATTTCACTTTATTGAAAAAATTTGAACTAAACCAAATATCAATAAAGTTTTTATTTGATTTTTTTAATTCTTTATACAAGATATCTACCAATGTAATATGTGAATCAAATGAAATAAAATCATCCCATAAATCTGTTAACTTTTGACAATCGTCACTCTTTGAATTGCTTCTAAAATAATTTAATAAATCATTTAATATAATGATTTGTTTATCTAAAAACTTTATTGATTTAAAACCAAATATTAATTCTCTTTCTTCTCTACTTATTATAAATTTATAGAATTGATTGTCTAATGATTGCGATGATGATGGACTATTACTTTTAAATATTACTAAATAATATAAATAGTTAAAAAAATTAAATGAGTCACTTGTAAAAGGTATAATCATTTTTAATAAATTTGATATCATTTGATTAATATTATTATTATTATTATTATCTTTAGAAAAGTCAATAATATCATTAACATTATTTGATAAAATATCAAAATCTTGAAATATTTTTTTATATTGTTCTAGTTGTAGCATTGTCATTGAATAAAATTCTTCACTTAAATATTGATCAACTGTTATGTCTGGTGCCATATAACCATCTATTGTTGAAATACTTGTTTTTGAAATCTCTTTTTTCTTTTTTTCCCAAAAATCATTTGTAAACTTTAAATAACAAATAGAAAAACAAGAATCTAATAAAGTTTTTAAAGTTGATCTACCAACTTGAAAATTTATTTGATAATCTAAATATTTAAATAGTTTTGATGGTATCTCTAATTTTAAAGTATTCAATAGATAATCAATCTTTTTATCAATACCATTATCAGTATAAATAGTTTTATTATTATTATTATTATTTTTGTTGTTTAAGTTATTATTTTTTGAAATTTGAATAAGGTCTCTATTTTGATTATCTTGTGACTTTATTAATATTGATTTCCAAATCTTTTCATTATTTGATTTATTAATTATAACTTTATCATTTGAAATTAAATAATTTACAATATTAAAAGAATAACAATTAATTGATTCAATTAAATCGTTATCATTTGGTATATGTAATTTATATTCATCTACTATTATTGAATATGCAATTAAATTTTTATATAATATTAGTTTATTTAAAAATGACCTTTTTTGTAAAATTCTTTGATTTTCAATTTTTTTTTTATTAATTGGTTTATTTTTATTAAAACTACTAGTAATACTATCAATAAAATCAAAATTTCCTAATAGTTGTTCTTTAATAAAATGATTATAATAATTTTTAAATAAATTCCTGTAGAATTGAATATCTGATTTTAATGGCTCCTCTAATTGAAATATTGAAAGAGATTCATACCTAGAATCTCTTTGAGCATTATGTTGAAAAAATGAAAGATCTTGATCATTTCTTTCTACTTTTTCTTTAAGTAAAAATAAATATTTATTTTTAATCATCCATTTTACATCTTTAATTTCATCATATCCATATTTTTCATACCTAAACTTTGAACTTAAAAAAGATAATATATGTTTAAATAAAAAAATATTTTTAATTATTTTCCAAAATTTTATTTCATTGTTATAATTATTATTATTATTATAATTATTATTATTCATTTTTATTTTTTTTTAAATTTTTTAAAATAAAAAAAAAAAAAAAAAAATTTAGTTAAAAAAAAAAAAAAAAAAAAAAAATTAAAAAATTTTAATTTTATCAATTCAAAGAATGTTTTTAACCAAACTAAAAAAAAAAAAAATCTATTTATATTTTTTATTGAATTAAATAAGAAAAAATTAATTTTATTATTTATTTATTTTTTTTTTTTTTTTGTAATAAAATTATTGGGTAAAAGATTTTAATAAGATTGGAATACCATAACAAATACAACTACCACCTACTAAATATTTCCAATCACAAGATTTACGAGCAAATGAAATTGCTAAACTAATATCTATAGATAATGGTTTAGTTGAATTTGTTTTTAAATCAAAGAACCATTTGTTTAAGAACGATTTGGTTAGACGATCACAATCAGAGGTAGGAACATCATAAATGTTACCAATAACTGTTTTACTACCAGCTAAAAGGAAATCAAGGATAACACCAGTTGGTTCGAATTCACCTTGTTCTTCAAGGTGACCACTTTTACAACCCATTAAAACGGAGACACCACATTTCTCCAATTTTTGAATACGATCACCTCTAAAGTATTGCTCACCACTACCATGACCCATATAAAAGAAAACATCATGATTCTCTAAAGCTTGTTTATATTGATGTTTAGAAGGAACCGCTCCAACCAAACCATCCCATTCTGGGAATTTCTTTTTAAAGTATGGTGCAAAATAGTTTTCTGTCTCCTTTAAACCACCACTTGGATTCAAAAGATAGTATAGACTCTTTGGATCAATGATTGGCATAACTTTACTGAATTGATTAGAATGTTGATCATAACAAAGATATCTTTGAAAAGTGAATGATGGTAATCTATACAATGACATTTGATTCAATGGTGCCAATGATTCAAATGGTATACAATGCAAAAACTTATCAACAATCAATACTATTGGTTGTCTCTCTTGATTTAAAAATAAATTTAAATTATTTTGTTTAATATTTGCTGGTGTAGTTGGTGATATTGTTGATAATACTAATGGTACTGTTGAGTTTTTACCAGTTAAATTTTCATTTACTGTTATTATTGCTTCACAACTACTATTACTACTACTACCAACACTATTACTATTTATACTTGTTGTGGTAGTAGAAGGTGAACTATTATATTGTGGATAACATTTTGAAACCTCTGAAGATATTAAATTATAAATTTCAAGAATAGATTGAAAATTTGGGTGACCTTCCAATGTTGCTGCTGTTTTATCTAAACTTGGATATTCCATTAACTCAATAATACCATCTGTTAGTGCTCTTTGACTAAGAATTGGGAAACCATAAAATATACAATCGAATAAAATATTATCAAACTTTTTAATTATTGTTGTTGTTGATGATGATATTGATGATGATGATCTCTTATTTGATGTTGTATTGGTTGTATTATTATTAGAATTATTATTAGTTTCAATAAACAATTGATTATTTAAAATTTGCATTAATGAATCTTTAGTTTGATTGTATTTATCTTTTGTTATTGGGTTTGTTAATGAACCAATTAATAAAGTTTTCCAAGGACCTAAGATAGTATCAACCATATCCAAAACCTTACTAATTTCAAATTCCAATGTTTTTCTTTTACAAAACCAAGCTCTTTTACTATCAGTTGTTTCATTTGGTGAATTCTCTTTATTATTAAATAAATTTTCACTTTCAATGATTCTTATATTACCTCTAATTTTATCCATCATATTAAATTTAATATTATTGTCTTCTCTATTACCTATTGAACTACTACTACTTCTTCTTAATTCATTAGTTTTTGAGAACAAGTTATTTCCATATTTTGTTTCATTATCAGTATCATCATCATCATTATCAGTACTATCGTAATCACTATTATAATTATTATTATTATTTTCAAATTCTTCACCTTCTTCCAATTCTAATTCCATGTCTTCTTCGTCTTCATTATCATTATCATTATAATTATAATAAGCAAATTCGTCATCAGTTTCAGTATCGTCAGAATCTTTATTTTTAAGATTATTAATCTCTTCAATTAATGCCGTATTAAATGCATTTGAAATGGTTGGTATTTTTGACCTAACCAAGATTGGTGATTGATTTGCCACTATTTTACAAATGATTAAATGATCATTTTCACATGTTAAACTGCAAGTTGACCAATCTACAGGTAATTCAGTACTATAAATCTTTTTCAATTTATTTGAGAATGAAATATCACCTAATTGACTTGGTATTTCAATGCCACCATTCCAAGAAAATAATGATTCTTTAACTTTTATAAATTGATCTTTATTACTATTATTAGAGTTTGTCGATTTCTTTTCAGATTTTTGATGATGTAAAATTGATTGCATATCATGTTTTGATTTAATACCTATTGAAAGATTAATGAAATGACAAGTAACATATGGTAATAATTGACCAGTGGTTAAAGCAAGATATTTACAACAAGAGGTATTCAATTTAATTATATTATATTTTCCAACACGTTCAAATGAACTTAACAATAATTCACGTGCTGATGAAATTGATGGATGAACTTTAAAATTATTTACACTAATAGTTCTTGACCAAATCTTTTCCTTGTAATCATCATCAACACTTAAATAATAGGCTCTACCAAGATGAAATTCTAAAATTGATAATGTTATATCATGACAATATCTACCACTACCACCACTACCACCACTACCACCACTACCACCACTACTATTACCACTATTAACAACATTCGCACCATCCTTTGATTGAATTAATTGTTCCAATGATTCAATTGCTAAATCATATTTGTTCTGTGAAATTAATAATTTGGCTAATTTTCCTTTAATTCTTAATTCAAAAGAAGATAAGTGATTCTTTATTTCTTCAACACCTTTATCGCCCTTATCATTATTATTTAATGTTTCTTGTTGTTGATGTTGTTGTTGTTGTTGTTGTTGTTGTTGTTGTTGTTGTTGTTGTTGTTGTTGTTGTTGTTGTTGTTGTTGTTGTTGATTTATTGCAGAAATTGATTTTGAAGATAATAGTTTGATTAATCTTGCTTCTTTTGGAGTTGAATCATTGGTAATATTTAAAAGATTATTAAATTTAGTGAGTAATTGATTTTCATCATTGTAAAGGTTATTAATTAATGATAGTGATCTATTATAATGATCTGATGATTTTGAAATTAATAATTGTTTACGATGTAAATCACCTAATAACATATTTGATAATATCATTGGCTTTTGAAGTGATGGTTCAATAATTAATGATTTATTATTATTACTGTTTGAAACTGAATGACGTGATATTAAAAATAATACTAAATCTAAATTAATTTTACTATCAACATAATTTTGTTTTGAATAAAATAATTCACCAATTTCGGCCAAAAATTCACAAGTAACCTTGATGGAACCATAAATTATACCAATTAATAAACCACGTTCATAAAAATATTGAGCTTCCTTTGGTCTACCTCTAAGTTCGAATATACTTGAAATATGTAATAAAGAATCTAAGCATATCTTTAATGATGCCCATTTACTTGTAGTTGTAACTGGTAACATACTAATCTCTTTTGTTGTTGTCGTTGTTGTTGTTGAGTTATTATCATTTGTTGGTGTTGTTGAACTATTATTATTTTCATTATTTCCTCCTGTTTGTTGTTTTTGTTGTTGTTGTTGTTTTAATTCTTTTTTTTGTTCTTTTAATAAATCTAAAGATTCCATTGGCATAGCAGTGAAAATACATTGAATTAATTTATCTGAAACTACAAAAGCCATTGCAGAATTTGTTTGAGATACATAAATATTTGAAACTATTTTTGAGATTTTCATAAACAAAGATATATCGAAACATTTGTAATTGGTTTCAATTTGTTTTAAACATTGGTCATATAATTTTATAATTTCATTACAAATCGAATCATTGGAAGAGAATAAACAATATTGTAACTCATAATAATGAATTTGATAATGTAACTGAAATAAGTCCAATTTTTCTTGAACCAAAATCGATTGATAGGATTTAATCAATTGATCATTCAATTGTAAATAATGTTTAGATTGACCAGTATTATTCATTTCCAAATAATGAGAACTAATTAAATTGTAACATTTGGAAATCTCTGTCAAATAGCATAATGAACCATTACTAAATAAACATTTCACTAAACCAATCACTAATTTCAATGTAAATATTGAACTAATAAAATCACCTTCAAAGCTATAAATATCACTCATACTATACAATAATGAAATTGTTGTATGTGGTGATATAAATGATTTTAAATTATCTTTAATCCATTGTGGTTGTTCTGTATTTGAATTTATATTTAATTTTAATGATGATTCAGGTTGTTTCTTTAATGATTCTAATAATTTACTCCAAAGATTTAAAGAAAGTTTAAACTCTTTACTAATTATACTATTCTCTGAACCAATGGGTGATCTAAATCTATTTTGATCTGTTGATTTTATAAAATTACAAATTGAAGTTGTTGAACTATATCTAAATAATGATGTTGTATCTGAACCACTACCTGAGCCACTACCACCACTACCAATATTATCATTACCAGCTATGGTGGATGTTAAATTTTGTTGTTTAATTCTTTCATTTGATAAATAATTTAAAATATCTTTACATTGATTTTGATGAATTTCAACATGAGTGATAGCTCTCCAAAAGTGAACTTTTGCCAACTCATTATAGATTGCAGATTCAAATGGTTTATCTTCCTCAAGATCTTGAGATTTAATTAAATCAATAGATTGTTGAAAAATGAATTCAATATCCTGTTTCATTGGATTCCAAAATCTTAAAACCTTTGCTTTCTCCATTAAGAATCTACCATGAAGTATTGGATGTTTATCACTTGTTAAACTATTTAAAATCTTATCAATCTGTACATATAATAATTGATGACCATTTGATTCTGTAATGATATGATTAAAATTTAATAATGTCATATCAAATAATTGTATCTTAAACTCCAAATCACAATTATTACCTATACTACTATTATCAACAATATCATTTATAAATGAAATTCCTGTAAATTTAGGTTGAATATATCCTCCATCACTTCTTTTATTCTTGAGATTATTATTATTATCATTATTATTATTGGGTGGCTTGTTAATTAAATTTTCATTTATTTCATTAAATAAATAAAGTTGAGTTAAAGCCAATTGTCTTAAAATCTCTTGAATTGAACGACGTTTAGAAGAATTACCATTATGAATTACCTCTGTAAATGATTTCTTTTCCTTTAAGAATGCTTTAATTGATTCAACAGAGAATTGGTGAGCCTTTAAATAATTTTTTAATTTCAAATAAACTTGTGATAAATAAAAATAACTTGATGACAATGAATCATAATATTGCTCAATAATTTGAATATTATTATTACTATTATTATTATTATTATTATTATTATTATTATTATTACTATTATTATTATTATTGTTATTATTATTGTTATTGTTATTATTAAATTTACTTTGAATTAATTTATTTAATATTATTATGGAACTTTCTAAATAAAATAAAGATGATTTGTAATCATGTGGTATGGTAAGTTTAAAATAATGAGTACCAATATTATAGAAAAATGTTGATAAATCTTCCAAACCACTACTAGTGATACCCGATGAACTGTTACCAATAATTGAATATTCCAAAGATATTGTTAGTAAATCTCTATTGATATCATTAAATTGTGATTTAAAATCCTGTGGTATTAAACCTTGAAACCTTTTGAAATGTTCATACAATGAATAGGTATAAGATTTTAAAAAGTCATCAATATAGATTAAGCTAGATGGTTGCATTTGATTCGATGTTAATAATGTACCGTTTTGATTGAAAGTTTGAATCCATTTTATAATTAATGATGGCATTAATAAATAATATTGATTGAATAGTTGAATTTGTGAATTCAATTCGTTTCTGTATAATTTCTCTTTATGTTTTGAAACTATACCAATTTCAATTAAATTTTGTAACAATAATCCCAACAATTTAAAATATATAAATTTACTATCAACTCTTTGTTGTGATTGTGAATTATCAACATGAAATTCTGTATTCATTAATGCTTTCTCTGTTAATTGATGAATTGAGATTAATAATCTATTTAATTCTTTTTCAATATCTGTCATTTCATAATTATTATTATTATTATTATTATTATTATTATTGTTATTATTATTATAATATTTAATTCTATTTGATAATGTTACAGCTCTACTTGTCCAACTATATAATTGTGTTATTACTAACTCTGTTGAATAATATTTTATGATCTCTTTATTCTCTTTTTTCTTTTTAATATATTCACTTGTAATTTCATTAATTTCGTTTAATAAACTTAAATTTTTCTAAAATTAAAGACATTAATATTTATTTTTAACTATTATTATTAATTATTATTAAATACATACGGAATCATTTGCCCAAATTGAAATAATTGATAAAGAAGCAATAAAAATTGGGTCCATTGAAATTTGTAATGACATATATGGCAATAAATTTATTTTTATAATATTTATAATATCTTGAATTAATTTCCAACAATTTATTTCTATTTAGAAATGAAAAAAAAAAAAAATATTAATTATTATAATAAAAATAATGATAATAATAAAATTATAATAATAATAATAAATTAATAAAACATACCAAGTTGATAGTTCTTTTTTTGAATTGCTAATAAAAAATTTAAAAGTCTATCAAAGAATTTTGAAGGATTATTTGTTTTTGAAAGTGATTTCCATGCTATAAAATTACAGTGGTACATTATTGTATTATCAAATTCACTATTATTACTATTACTATTATATTTTTGAAGTATATAAACTGATCTATTATAAAATTTAATAAATAAAGCATCATGATAAATATTTGGTTTATCAGCTACTTGAAATCTATAATCAAACCAATGTTTATAAGTTTCAATGAAATGTTCATCAAAATCTAATGATTGAGAATCTGTGGAAGAGTTTTGTTGCTTTTGTTGTTTTTGTTGTTGTTGTTGATAGTAATATTGTAATACTTTCAAATCTTCAAAACATTGAAGCTTTATAAACGTTGCATGAATCGATGTCTTTTCGAAATAATCAGCTTCATTTTCTGTATAGGTTTTTTGAACCTCTGGTAAAAGTTGAAGGAATTCAGACATTGATTCAATGGCTTTCATTAGTTGTTTCTGTTCAGCGTAAACACCACCAATCAATAACCATTTCTTATGTAAAGAACATGAATTACGTGTAATACTCCATTGTGATAATTTTCGAAGTAACATTAATGCAGATTCTATTACAATCGATAATCCTTCTTTATATTGTAAAGTCCTCTTTGTAAATAATTCATTTAAAACTTTTGCTATTCTATCTAAATTTAAATTTAATGTTTTTGGGTCTCTTTTTTACGAATTAATATATGTTTATAAACATAAAAAAAATAATAAAATTAATATCAATTCGAAGGAAAAACATTGTAGAAAATAATATAATCCTAATTATATAATTACCTTTTAACATTTATTAATTCGTCACACATTATATTTAATGAATCTAAAATATCAGTTTGGAGTTTATCATAATCATTTTTTTGAGAAAATAATAATTTTTGAAAGTCTTCTTTATTTTCAAATATAGAAAGAATTTGTTCAGCAGAAAATGTCATTTTTTTTTTTTTATTAATGTGCAATATTTTATTTAGACATTCAATTTGATTTTTTATTATATTTTAAAATATATTTGTTTGTGTTTCTGTAAATGAAATAATATTTTTCTTTTTATTGGTGTAGTGAATATAAAATAAAAAAAAAAATAAAAAAAATAAAAAATTTGGGTAAAAAAAAAAGAAAAAAAAAAATGGCGCCAAATTATATATGTTTATATTTAACAATATGTGTATCATTTTTTGGTGTTTATTTCATTATTTTTGGTTTTGGGAGTATAAATATTTCTTTTTTAAAATTTTTTTTTTTTTTATTTATTTTGTTTTTGTGTTTTTCTTGTTTTGATTTATTATTTGATTTGTTTGAATTATTTTGCTGTTTGATTTTGTTTTGTTTTTTTTTTTTGATGTTATTGACAATGCAAATATGGGTGTGATTTCACTTTTACATCCAAACCATTTCACCGTTTGCTTTATTAAAGAGGGTATCTTTACCATTCAAATGCATAATGCCATCTTTAAAATTACATTTTCTCTTATTCTTTATTCTTGATACTTTTTCATATTGACAAAGTACAAAATGTTCGATAATAGGATCTGGGTCGTCATCTTCATCGTCATCCAAATCACTGCCCAATGAATCCTCTTCAACTTTATTAACACCACCACCTATTTCTTCGTCCTATTTTTTTTTTTTTTTTTTTTTTTTATAAATTTTAGAAATAATGAGCATATGATATTTTATTTTTATATAAAGATCGATAATTGATCTCCCTTTCAAAAATAATAGGTAAGAGATACATACATCTAAATCATCATCATCATTAAGTCCATCATTTTGTGGGATGACCTCACTTTCATTAAAATTAAATTTCTTTGTAAAACCATCTATAATTAATTTATCTATATTATCTTTATTATTACTTTCATTGCTGTTATTTTCATCATCGTTATCACTTTCATCCAAAGTACCATCGTTTTGTGGCATTGGGTTCATAATACTTCTTAGAGATGATGGTAAATTATTATTATTACTATTGTTGTTGTTGTTGCTATTGTTATTTCCATTACTACTATTGATTGTTGGAGAAGTCCCATTTGAAGCCTCTTTTTGTGGAGGTAAATATTGTTGTGGATTTCCAAATGTTGATGAAGTTGTTGTTGTTGTAGTGGTTTGAGATTTATTATTTAATTGAATTAAACTATTTAATGTATTTCTAACATTTTCATGCTATATAATGGCAAAAGTTAAATGAATAGCTATTAGAGATGGGAAGGTATAATTATGTATGAAGTGATTAAATTTAAAAAAAATAAATATCCTATTAAATAATAATGATAAAAATAGAAAATATACCTCAACTGTTGATAATGCAGATTGTTGTGGTTGTGTTTGAGTTGCTGTTGTTTCATCAGGATCATTTTGACTAATTGCACCTTGTTGTGTTAATCTGTCTAACCACATCTAATAAAACAAAAAATGTGAGTAAAGGGAGATAGTTTTTAATTTTTAATTTTTTTTCCAATTATTGTTTTTATGTGTTTTTTTTTTTTTAATAAATTGATATATACAGTTTGAATTTCATCAATTATACTCTCATCTACATTTTCAGTGTCGGAATCATTCTTTATATTGCTCTTTATATTTCTGATTACATCGAAAACAATATATTTATAAACACTGTCTACACTCATTATGAATGTATATACTATGTATGTGTGTTTTGAAAAAAAAAAAAAAAAAATATATAAAAAATTTAAAAAAAAGATTGAAAAAAAAAAATTATTTAATGTTATATATATATAGAAAAAAATGTATTTAGAAAAATAAAAAATAAAATTTTTTTGAAAAGATTGTGTAGGAAGATACTTTTTTTTTTTTTTTTTTTTTGTAAAAAAATTATAGAGGTTATAAACACAAAAGTTATAAAATAAAAAATTTAAAAGAAAAGGTGAAATAAAATAGATTATAAATTATTTAAAAGGAAAAAAAAAAAAAAAAAAAAGAAAAAGGTATATTATATATTTTCTATTTTATTGTGTTTTGGCAAATGACCAAAAAAAATTTCAAAATTTATATTTTTTTTTTTTTTTTTTTTTTTTTTTTTTTAAATTAAAAAAAAAAAAAAAAAAAAAAATATTTAAATTTTAATTTTTTTTATTTTTTATTTTATTTTATTTTATTTTTTTTTTTGTGAAAAAATATTACAATTGAAAATAATGATATTTTAGAATTTTGAAAAATAAATATATAAATTTTGATGTCTAATAACTTTTTTTTATTTTGGACTATCGAAAAAAAATAAAAAGAAAGATTTACATTTGCTTACAATTGTTTTTTTTATTTTTTTATTTATTTATTTTTTATTTTTTATTTATTTATTTTTTTTAATCAAAATTTGTTGAAGTTGTTAAATTTATGAAATGGTTTAAATCTGATTGAATTGAAGCAACTTTTTTATTAAAAAAATCAATTGTTTCAGGACCTAAAAATAAATGAAGTGGAGGTAATGATTCGGAAGTATTTTTATCTAAAGAAAGATCAATTAAAATATTCATAGCTTTTTTAGGATCACCATTGAATGTCCAATTCGGTTTATCATTTACAGCTGCTCTAACATTTGAATAACAATCCAATGGTTTATCAGAAGAAGTTGCAGAATCTCTGATATTAGTCTTAAAGAAACCAGGTTTAACACAAGTTACATGAACATTATGTGGTTTCATCTCCATATGTAATGATTCACTAATTGCCTCCATTGCGAATTTCGTTGAAGAATATGGTGAAGATCCAGCAGAAAGATTTAAAATTCCAGCTATTGAAGAGATATTATAAACTCTACAACCACCATATCCATTAGTTTTTGTATATTCTCTAAGTAATGGTAAAGAGTTTCTTAGTACATTTAACATACCAAAGAAATTTGCATCAAACAAATCACGATACTCTTTATCTGATAACTCTTCAACTGCACCCAATCTAATGTAACCACTATTATTAACGACTACATCCAATCTACCAAATTTTAAAATAGTATCATTTAAACTTAATTTTACACTTGATTCATTTACTAAATCAACTTGACAAATTAATAATTGTTCACCATGTTTTTCTTTTGATAATCCTGTTATTTCTCCTTTACTTTCATCATTATTAAATATCTTTTTCTCAAAATTATCTTTATTTCTACTTGTTGCTGTAACTTTAAAACCTCTTTTAATTAATAAAACTGTTAAAATAAATCCAAATCCTTGTGAACATCCTGTAATATACCAAACAAAATCTTTACTAAATTCTTCCATAATTATTTTTTTTTTATTTAAATATTCTTCTTTTATTTTAATTGGAGCAAAAAAAAAAATTTGGAAACAATAATATATTATTTATTTATTTTTTTTTATATTTTTTTATAAATATATTAAAAGTTTTATTTATTTTTATATTTTATTAACGCATATAAAATTTTTTTTATTTTTTTTTTTTTATAACTTCCTCAAAAAAAACTACCTCAGTCCACACATTTTTAAAAAAAAAATAAAAAAAAAAAAAAAAAAATTAAAAAAATTAAAACCTCCGACACACTTTTTTTAATTTGGAACATTCTTTTATTGAAACAATGGGACGAATTTTTTGATGATTGTTTATTTAAAAATGAAAAAAAAAAAAAAAAAAAAAATAGAAAAAAAAAATAGAAATACCAATAAAATTTTATTTTAAAAAAAAAGATAATATTATATAGGAGTATTCAGTTTATTTCTTTTGTTTCTTTTTAGTTTTTTTATCTTCTTCAGACTCTTCTTCAGAGGCATCAGAAGAGTCAGAACCTTCATCAGATTCAGAACCAGATCTAATAATGTTAATAAAAAAAATATAAAAAAAATAATTAATGAAAATAAATAAAATTTAAAAAAAATGTTTGGTTAGTTATTATAATATTTTTGATAATAATTAAAATTAATAAATATTACTCTGAAGGTTCATAATCATCATCATCAGAATCATCATCATCAATTATCATAGCAGGACCAGTATTTGTTGGATTTAAAATTGATAATTTCTTTTCTTTAAGGAAATTGAAAAGACTTGGATATTCTTCACGTTGGATATTTACAAATTGAATGGAGGTAGAGTTCTTTAGATTGATTGATAAATCAAAAGTACGATTACTACCACCTCTAACTGATGGCGCACCATAACGAGAGAATTCAATGTTTGAGATATCCTCAAATTTAATATAAGTTGGTGGTTTATGAACGAAAAAGAAACATCTCTCTAATGGATATAAATAACCTTCGTTGGCTTTCAATGAACATTTAATTGAGTTTGCACCAGAGTCTGATTGGAAGTTACCGGGGATTGTAATTTTCTTACCTGTTAATGCTTTGAGGATCTTACAAATGAGAGCATTGGCATTTCCATTCATAATTGGTGATAATTGATCCTTGAACTTGTGTTGAAGTTCATCCGTTAAATTCAACTCTAGATGAATTTCCTCTTCAGCTTGGAATTGAATAACTAAATGAGCATATTTTGTTTGACCTTGACGAATTGGTGGGTCCAAAGAGATGACGAAAAAGATATGTTTTTGATCGGGTCTAAAGAATTGAAAGAGACGTGAAATACTCTCATATGGAACTTTATAGTCATGAGTTTTACCATGAAGTTTAAGGAATGTTGGATACATTTCAATGTCGATACGACCTCTTGGTGTAAGGAATTGAATCGATGAGAAGACAACCAAACTCTTACCAACATTCGATACCATATCTGATTTGTTCATAATGGTTTGTTGGAATTGTTCTAAAGCACTGACCTCCTCCTCTTTCTCTTCCTCTTCGTCTTGATTCTCTTCCTCTTCATCACCATCTTTCTTTTCTTTACCTTCTTCACCCTCTTTTGATGGTCTAATTGGTGTGAAAAAACGCATCTCTACCATTGATTCATCATCATCATCCATTGCTCTATCATTGTGAAACTCTAATGTTAATTCATTCTTATTGTTTGCACCAATAACAGATTGTGATACTTCAGATATTGGAAATTCAAATCCAACCTTACCATGATCAGTTGTAAATTGAATCATTGGTCCATTGACTTTAACCTCACCCCAATTACAACCTTTGGTCGATAATTCAACGACATCCAATGGTGAAACATTATATTGATCTCCTAAATACTTTCTAACAACTTCATAATCCTGTTCTTTAAATCCATCAAATTTAATTGTTGCTCCACCTTTTATCGATAATATTAATTGAAATATTCTTGGTGTAACTCTAGTCCAACTTGCTTTCTTTATATCAGTTGATGATACTGTTTCACTCTTACCACTTTCTGATTTCCATGTTATATTATTTGTTGTAAATTTTAATATACCTCTAGTCTGTCATATATATATAGAAAACAATAATGTTGAGAAAATGTTAAGAAAATTAATAATAAGAGATGAAAAGGAAAAAAAAAACAATAAATAATAAATATAAAAATTTTACTCCACTAATTCTTCCACCTAATGATATATTATTAAATTGTGATACTGGGTTTGAAACTGTTGAGCTCATTTTAATCAATTTTTTTTTATATATAAATTTACAAAGAACAGATAATATATATTATGTGTAATTATGTTTTTTTTTTTTTTTTTTTTTTTTTTTTTTTTAAAAAAAAAAATGAAGAAAAACTTAAAAAAAACAGAATGAAAAATAAATTTTTAATAACAAATAAAAAATAAAAAATATAAAAAAAAAAAAAAAAAAATTCAAAAAAAAAAAAAAAATTCAAAAAAAAATTATTTTAACGGGAAATATTTTTTTGGCGGGGATAAATACAATAAAATAAAATAGAAAAAAAAAAATAAAACATTTTAGATATTAAAATTATTTATAGTAAATATTTATATTTATTTTGAAAAAAAAACAATGATAGTTCATATTTGGTGAAATTTGAATTGTATATTTCCATAAGAAGGAATAGTGGTGTTCCCCAAGAAGTTCATTGAAAATTTTCGCTACACCCTATTCCAATATATTCAGTGATATGTATCCAAATTTTTTTTTTTTATTTTGTCTAAAAGAAAATCTAAGAATCAAACTAAGTATTGAAAGAAAATAGTTTATAGAGGATGATGAAAAGATTAAATTTCCAATTGTCTCTGTTATATATTCCCAACGAGTGATTTGAATACCATGTTCTGCATATTATAGTATCGTATTGATGAAATCTTGACCATCGAGCATCTTTTGATTTGATAAATTAGTAACCACAACTACACATCTATACTGTGGAAAACAACCGTTCATCTAAAGATTTTTAATATTTACACTTTGGATTTTATATTGTTATCTTTTCATAATTTTACATTATATTCATTGAAATTAATTTGTCTTATTATTGGTTTATTGAAAAAAAAATAAATAAAAAAAAAATAAAAAAAAATTAAATAAAAAAAAAACCAAAAAAAAAAAAAAAAAAAATACTGGATTTATTTTATCTTTGTTTTTCACACAATAAAAGAGTGTGTAATCTTTATTTAAATGAATGATTAATATTTGGTGATATGGAAACAGCATACATCAGAGACCTGTGAAAAAAAAAAAAACAATAATTTATAAATTTATAAAATAAAAGGAAACTTAGTTTTGGAATTTTAAAAAGGAAATTGCACAAACTTTTCTCTCATTTTTAGTTAATAGCCACATCATCACCACAAAAAAAAAAAAGAATTAAAAGATATTTAAACCTTATAAAAAAAAAAATCTCTGATTTTTTGGGGAAAGGATATTTAAATCTTTTTTTTTTTTTTTTTTTTTTTTTTTTTTTTAATAATCCCAATAAGCTCAAACCAATCTTTGTTTAAAAAATTATTTAAAAAAAGGTATATCAAACTTTTAATATAAAAGAATATTCTCTCAAATAAAAAATGAAAAATAAAAAATAAAAAATAAAAAAAAATTTTTAAAAAAAAAAAAAGAATGAAAAAAATCATCATTCTTTTCATTTTTTTTCAATAAAAATTTGCTTTATTTAGAAGGGAATCTTTTCACCCCCCCTATTTTTTTCATTTTTTTTTTTTTTTTTTTTTTTTTTTTTTTATTTTCAAAATTTGAATAATATTTATTTTTTATTTTTTATTTTTATTTTTTATTTTTTATTTTTAACTTGAAAAATTATTATACAAATAATTATTCAAACGATTTTTTTTTTTTTTATTTCTTATGATCAAAATATTATAAATAATTATTTTTTTTCTGAGTTTTTATTTTTTTTTTGTTTTTTGAGTTTTTATTTTTTTTATTATTATTTTTTTTTTTTAATTTTTTTTTTTTTATTTTTATTTTTAATTTTTTTTTTCTCCACCCCAAACTTCATTCAAATTGGTAAAAAATTGTAGTGTTGTTGAATTTTGAAGATATTTTTTAACCCAAAAAATCGCTCAATGGCATAAAAAAAAAAAAATTGAAAATAAAAAAATTGAATAATTAAAAAAATAGAAAATTAATCAGCTGATTCTTTCCAACAGTGTGATCATTGAAATTTTTAGATTTTTTTATTTTAATTATTTTTATTTTTTTTTTTTTATTTTAATTTTTTTTTTTATTTTTTTTTTTTCAACATCAGCTGATAAAAACTTTTTTTTTTTTTTTTTTTTTATTTTATAATTTCATTTATAATTTATATTAAATAGAAACAAAATGAGAGTTTTGTTACTTTTAGTTTTCCTCGTATTTTGCTTAGTCCCAGCTCTCTCTTACAGAGATACCAACTGGAATAAATTAAACAGAGCTGGTAGAAGAGAAAACCTCGAATTCCGTGTTGCTCTTAACCAAAGAAATTTAGATGTTTTAGAATCAACTTTATTAGATGTTTCCAATCCAGCTTCATCCAACTATGGTATGTCAAAAAAAAAAAAAAATAAAAAAAAAAAATAAAAAAAAAAAAAAAAAAAAAAAAAAAAATTTTGATTATTTTTTTTTTAGAGAATATAATAATTTAATAAAATAGAATTGATATTAATAAATTGAAATATATTAAAGGTAAACATTGGACTTCTGAACAAGTTGCTGATTTAGTTGCACCAGAACCATGGGTATCAAAAAAAGTTGTTAACTATTTAAAAAAAAATGGTTGTCACAATGTTGAAAACCATGGTGATTTTATTAAAGCCTCCGGTCCAGTTTCTGCCGTTGAAAAGATTTTCTCTGTTGAAATGTACAACTACAAACATAACATTAAAACTGAACAATCTATCATTCGTTCATCAGAAACCTATCAAGTTCCATTTGAAATTTCTCAATATGTTCACATCGTTTCTGGTGTTTCTGAACTCCCACATCTCAACAATGGTCCAAAATCAAAAACATTAAAACCAAATCCAAAAGATTTTGAAGCCACCCCAGCTCCATCTGGTCCAGCTGATCCAGGTATGGTCGTTCCACAAACCATTCAACAACTCTATGGTATCCCATCAGACTATGTCAACAATGCCAATACTTCACTCTGTTTAGCTGAATTTGCTGCAGATCGTTCATACCAACCAAAAGATCTCAAAACCTTTGCTGCTAAAACTGGTACACCACTCATCAATGTTGTTAAAAACATTGGTCCATTCGAACCAACTCAACCAGATCTTGAATCAACTTTAGATGTTCAATATGGTGGTGTTATTGCTGGAAAAGATGCACTCATTACATTTTTCACTGTAAATGGATGGATGTACGAATTCTCATCAGATCTTGCTGCTACTTACCCAGCTCCATACGTCGTCTCCATGTCTTGGGGTTGGCCAGAACCATTACAATGTCAACAAGGTATTGGTAACTGTACCAACGGTGAATCATCACAAGATTACGTCAACCGTGTTAACATTGAATTCCAAAAGATTGGTCTCCGTGGTATCACTCTTTTAGCTTCATCAGGTGATCAAGGTGCTCCAGGTGATGGTAATCCATCATGTAACTCAAGAGATCAACCAATCTCTACCATTTTCCCAGGTGCCTCACCATGGGTTACCTCTGTTGGTGCTACTATGTTAGCTGCTCCATCTGCCAATGAACCAAACCCAATTGATACTTCCGATGCTCCAGTTTGCGGTATCCACAAATGTGCTACCTCAACCCAAGAAGTTACTTGTTCAACTCCATCCGCTTTAATTACTACTGGTGGTGGTTTCTCTAACTACTCCCCACAACCAGCATGGCAAGCAGATGCTGTTAATGCCTACCTCAGCTCAGGTGTTACTTTACCAAACAAAAAATTCTTCAATGCTTCAAATCGTGGTTTCCCAGATGTCTCTGGTTTAGGTCACAACTACTACATCGTTGCTGCCGATCAAATGAACATCGTCGATGGTACTTCATGTTCATCACCAGTCTTTGGTGGTATTGTTGCCTTATTAAACAGCTATCGTTTAGATAACAACAAATCAACTCTCGGTTTCATTAATCCACTCTTATATGCTGCCTACGCTTCAAACCCAGAAATCTACAATGATATCACCGTTGGTAACAACTATTGTACTGAAAGTTGTTGTGCTACAACTGGTTTCCTTGCCACCAAAGGTTGGGATGCTGTCACTGGTTTAGGTACTCCAAACTTCAAAGAATTATTAGCTTACGTTCAATCATTAAACTAAATAAAATTTTTTAACTAAAATAATAAATTAAATTTTTAAAAAAAAAAAAAAAAAAAATAATAATCAAAATTTCTATATCCTTTTAATATGGTTGATAATAGTGAAGAGGAATTTTAGTTAATCTTTTTCAATATTTTGTAGTTGTTGTTTCTTAATCTTTAAGAAATTTGAAATCAGAAAAAATTATTGAATTTTAAAAACTCTTTATTTTTACACTGTTTTGGTCAAACTTAAATTAAAGCTACAAAGAAAAAAAAGTTGTTAAAAAAAAACACCAAAACATTTTTATAAAAAAATATATATATATATATATTTATTATTTATTGGAATATACAAGGTATTACTAATCATTTTATTTTTTTTTATTTTTTTTTATTTTTTTTTCTGAAAACATTTTGATTTTTTTTCCCTTTTTTTTTTTTTTTTTTTTTTTTAATATAAAAAAAAAAATAGAAATGGAAGAGTCAAAAGAAAATAATATTTTATTTTTTAAAATATGGAGAAATATAGTAATTAAAGAAATTATATTTGAACATTTAAGGCTTTTTAAAAGGAATTATTATTTTAAAATTAGTGATTTAAATGGATTTATTAATAAAAAGAATAAATATTATGTTAAAAAGATTGAAATTAATTTCAGTAAAGAGATATCAAATGATACATTTTCTAAATATTTAAATTGTACAAATTTAATTTTTTCAAATAAATTTAATAAATCAATAAATAATTTAAAAATAACATGTAATCTTAAACATATAGAATTTGGCAATACTTTTGATCAACCAATAAATCCATTGGATCAAATATTTTTATCAAATAATTCAATTGAAACTATTAAATTTGGTAATAATTTCAATCAATTATTAAAATTTAATAGTAGTTCAATTAATAATGAACAATTTATTCAATTAAAATCATTAAAACTTGGAATGTTCTTTAATAAACCACTTTTAGAAATACCAAATTCAATAACTGATTTAGAATTTGGTAGAGAATTTAATCAAAATTTTTCATTTGATAAAGAATCTAAATTAAAATCTTTAAAATTTATTGGTAAATTTGATATGAATTTAACAGTTGGTAAACTTCCATCATCATTAAAAATACTTTATTTATCTAATGATTTTAGTAGAAAATTAACTAAAGGTATGTTACCTGATAATCTAGAGGAATTATATTTTAGTTCAAATTATAATCAAGAATTAATACCAAATGAATCAATACCATTATCTTTAACATTAATAAAGTTATCGTTTGCTTTTAACAAAGAGTTAGTACCTGGTGTATTTCCTCCAAATATTAAAACTATCATTTTCGGAGAATCATTTTCAAAACCTTTAAAAATTGGTGTCATACCAAATAGTGTTACAACTTTAAAATTACCAAAATTTTATAAACCTTTTTTAACATATTTACCACAAAGACCACAAATTAGTGAATTATATTCAATCCCACCAAATTCTTATAAAAATTTAACATTTTTTTAAATTTTAATACTGCCCAAAAAATAAAAATTAAAAATTAAAAAAAAAAATCTTTTTGAAAACTAAATTTTAATTAAGTCCAAGCCAGGCTGAAAAAAAAAAAAAAAAAAAAAAAAAAAAAAAAATAATTTGGTGAAACTATTTTTTTTTTGATTTTTTTTTTTTTTTTTTAATTTTTTTTTTTACAAAATTTTTTTTTTTTAAAATTTTTTATTTTTTTATTTTTTTTTTTTATTTTTGTCGAATCATAACATATGTGGTCAATTCACATATACTCTGCCATACTATTTAATTTTATTAAACCATCTTTATTAATAAAAATATATTAAATTGTTATCTTTATTTTTTTTTTTTAAAATTCATAAAATAAAAAAATTAAAAAAATAATAATATAAAGAGATTAATAATATAAATAATAAAATAAAAACAGTAAAAAAAAAAAAATGGACGATTCAATAGCATTGATGTTTAATAACACATTGCAAAAGATTTATAGCCAATGTTCAAGAAAATGTATACAGTTAAGAGAAGCATGTAAAGTTGCTCAGGATACTATTAGAGACTCTCCTCTATTCAGTGCATCTGAAACTAAACAGTAAAATTTCGTTACAATTATTAAATTAAAATAATAAAACTATACAATACAGATATAAAATTAATAAAACAAATACCTAACTAATAATATTCTCAAATCTAATATAATAATACAGCGATAATAAAGAATATGAACTTTTGGGTAATAAATTATTTATAGCTATGAAATTAGCATGTGAAACTAAAGAGCCAAAAATTATGATAATTGCATTAGATTGTTTAGATGTATGTTTTTTTTAGTTTTTTTTTTTTTATTAATAAAAATAGAAGAAAAAAAAAAATATTAATATTTTTAAATTTTATTTTTCAAAAAAAAAGAAAATGATGTTATATGGTATTGTTAAAGCAAATATAAATGATGAAACTATTTCACCAGTAAATGGGGAGAAAAAGAAATTAGTAGAGAGTGTTGTAGATTTAATTGGATCATATTTTAGTTTTCAAAATGAAAATGTTCAACTTCAAATCATTAAAGCATTATTAACATCAGTTACAACACCATCATGTGATGTACATGATACTTGTTTAATGAATTCAATTAAAACTTCATATAATATCTATTTAGTTAGTACTACCAAAACTGTAAATTGTATGGCTGCTAAAAGTGCACTCTTTCAAATGGTCGATTGCGTTTTACAAAAATTCGAATTGGTTAGTCAACAAAAAATGCATAATCCATCATCTACAAATAATTCAAATAATTCATCATCATCAACTTTATTATCAAATTCAAATGAAGAGATGTAAGTTAAAAATTAACCTCTGGCCAATATATATATTGTTATAAATTATTTAACTTTTTATTTTTATTATTATTATTTTTTTTTAGTAATACAGCATATCAAAGTAATTTATCAGATGTTATATTATTATTTAGAGCATTTTGTAAATTATCAACAAAAGATATACCAGATGGATTACAGCCAGAATCACATGAGATGAAAAGTAAATTACTATCATTGGAATTATTGAGTAGAATATTAGAGAATCCATTACCATCATTAAAGTTATCAGAGAAATTTATAAATTCAAGTATAAAGAGATACCTATCAAATTCATTACTAATTAATGGCACCAATCAACATTTACCAGTGTTTAAATTAACCTTATCATTATTTCTATCTTTGATAATTCACTTTAAAGAATACTTAAAAGAGGAGATTGGTCTATTCTTTTCAAAGATTTTATTAAATGTTTTATCATCTACAAGTTGTTCAGCAAAACAAAAATGGTTAATTTTACCGGTACTCTATGAAATTTGTAAGAATCCTCAAACTATAGTAGATATTTTCGTAAATTATGATTGTGACCCAGATAGAAAGGATATCTTTGAGAAAATGGTTTATGAACTATCAAGAGTTGCTCAAGGTACTATCACAGGTGATCAACGTTCTTCAACTTCTCTAGATGATCAAAAATTTAAAACTTTAGGTTTGGAATGTATAGTTACAATTATGAAATCTTTAGTCGATTGGAGTAAGGAATTATATCAAGATACTAATAGTTTGGCAGCAACAATGACAACTACAACTACTACATCAACAAGTACATCATCGTTAAATTCTAGTAGTGATCGTAATCCAACTACTAAAAAAAGATCATCATCAAATGCATCAAATTCAGAGGAAACAACAACTGATCTTTCAAAATTATCACCACTAGAGCAAGGAATATATAAATTTAATCAATCACCAAAAAGGGGTATTGATTATTTATTAAAAATAAAACTTATAAAAGAAACACCCGAGGATATTGCTCAATTTATAAAATCAAATACTTCAACTTTAGAACCAAAGAAAATTGGTGAATATTTAGTTCAACAGTAAGTAAAAAAAATACAAAAAAAAAAAAAAAAAAAAAAAAAAAAGAAAAAATACTAATTTTTATTTATAAATAGAAATTCATTTAATTTTAGTATATTATTTAAATATGTAGAATTATTTGATTTTCAAAGTATTCCAATTGATGAGGCGTTAAGAAATTTATTATTTGGGTTTTTATTACATGGTGAAAATCAATGTATTGATAAGATTGTTGAAAAGTTTGCAGAGAAATATTATCATGATAATATTAGTCAAGAGTCATCAGTATTTTCAAATGCAGAGTCTGTTTATTTATTATCATATGCCATCATTATCCTTTCAACAGATTTACATAATCCATCAATCACTACAAAATTAACAAAACAAGAATGGATTAAAATGAATTCAAAAATTAATAATAAAAATGATTTTGAAGAATCATTTTTATTTGGAATTTATGATAGATTATTAAAAGAACCATATAGAATTATTAATGATGGTAAAATTATATTTCATTATTATTATTATTATTATTATTATTATTATTATTATTATTATTATTTACATAAAATATTAATTTTTAATTAAATTAGATTTAGCATTAAACTCACAGGATAAATTATTAAGATATAATAGAGAATCTGATTATATTGCAAAACAATGTCAAGAATTAATTAAAGCAAAATTATCAAAGAAATCTATATTTTATAAAGCTAGAAATATTGAACATGTTAGGCCAATGTTTTTATTATCATGGTGTTATGTATTATCTACGCTATCAGTTGTATTGGATGATACAAAGGATAGAAGAGTTGTTCAATTATGTTTGGAAGGTTTTTCATATGCAATCAGAGTTAGTTGTGTTTTTTATATGAATGTTGAAAGATCATCTTTCATAACATCTCTATCTAAGTTTTCATTATTGGACTCAATAAAAGAGCCTACATTAAAGAATATTGAATGTGTTAAAACTTTATTATCAATTGGTATAACTGAAGGAAACTATTTACAAGATAGCTGGACATCAATCCTTAAAGCAATTTGTATTTTAGAAAGATTTCAATTATTTAACAGTATAAAACAACATCAACATTTAGATCATGATAATAATAATAATAACAACATTAATAATAATAGTAATGGAGAGCCAATTAATATTTTCACAACAACAACAACTACAACAACAACTTCAGCAGTTTCATCTTTAACTACAACTACTTCATCATCAACATCAACATCAACATCAACATCGACATCAACATCAATTAATAGTCCAAATACATTGGTTACAGGAATTAATAGTCCAAATTTATATATAATAGAGAATCAAATAAAGAGATTAATTGAAGAAAGTCCAAAGGAATTAGCATTTGATAGTGGCTTAATTGAAAGAATATTTACAAATACAAGTTCATTATCTGATGATTCGATCGTAACATTCTTTAGATGTTTATGTGAAGTTAGTGATGATGAAATCAATCATTATCAAAGAAACTATAGTTTAATTAAATTAGTAGAGGTTATAGAATATAATTTCAAGCGTATTAGGTTGGTATTCTATAATATTTGGGAGATTGTAGTACAACATTTCACAAAGGTTGGTTGTAATCCAAATATTGAGATAGCTCAACATGCCATTGATTCATTGAGACAATTGGCAAATAAATATTTGGAAAAACAAGAACTCACAAATTATAATTTCCAAAATGAATTTTTAATTCCGTTCCAAGACATTATGAAAAATAATCCATCAATTATTATCAAAGAGTTGGTGATTAGATGTGTAGTTCAATTATCTATACTAAAGAGTAAAAATATTAAATCTGGTTGGAGAACCATTATAAACGTTTTCACATTAGGTTCAAAGGTTTTAAATGAATCAATAGTTCATTTATCATTCCAAGGTATTGATCAATTAATTCAAAAGAATTTCCAATTGATTGAAGATAATTTCTTTATAAATTTAATTGAATGTTGTTCATCATTTTCTTTACCAACTGTACCTTATTTTGAAATTTCAATTAAATCTTTAGAATTATTATTATTATTATCAAAATATTTACCAACAACAACAAATTCATCACCAACATTAACAATTACAACAATTGAAAAGTTATTATTACCAATTATTCAAGGTACTTCATTTGCAATTTTACATGAAAGCGAACCAGTTAGAAAATTATCATCGGCTTTATTATTTGATCTTTTAAATTCAAAGGGATCGCAATTCAATGATGAAATTTGGAATAGAATCATTGTAAAAGTTATAACGCCAATTTTCCATTCAATCGATTTAACAAAATTAAATAATGAAATCACAAATAATTGGTTACGCCAAACTTTCCCAATCCTATTAAATTATTTAATCGATCTATTTGTACAATTCAATAGGGAGTTAAATAGATATTATGAGACATTCTTAATATTATTAGAGCCATTCATATGTTGTTGGAGTGAATTGTCTGTTCAAGTTGCAATCGATTACTATGCCAATTTCATTAGTAAATGTTCACCTTACTTTTCAAATGAATTTTGGTGTACAAGTTTAATTGATTCTATTAATAGAATCATAAAGAAATTAATAATTTCAAAATCATCGCCATCATCTTCAATATCATCAACATCATCACTATCACAACAACAAATATCCTCACCTTTAACAAATAATAATAGTAATAATAATAATATACCAATATCAGCAATAACACCTGAAACACCAAAGAAATCAACATTACAAAATAATAATATTAAATCATTTAGTCGTACATTATCATCATTGAAGCCATTTTTAGTAACAGAAGAAGAGTCAAGTTTTATAGGTAAAAAGATGAAGAGTAATGTTATGAAATATGAAAAAACAGAGCCATTTTTATCGATTCATAATTGGAATACAATTATTAAATTCCAAACCATTATAAACAATGTTTATAGTGAATTACAATCAAAGGCTCCAATTAAATTTGGTGTATTATTAGTAAAGAAATGGGATTTGGTATTCATTTTATCACAACGTATCAATTCGGAAATCATTTTCATCTCTCATTTCGGTGAGAATAATACTCAAAATTATGAATGTTCAACTCTCTCTTTGTTATTGTCTTTATTATTTGAAATGTACATTAGACCAGATACAAAGAAATCATCTGACAGTAAAAATCATGAGGATTATCTCCAATCAAAGAAACGTTCAAAAGAAGTTGAAGATATTTTAACAAGATTTACAATTGGTATATTAAAAGAAAATTCACTTGTAATTCCAAATAATAATAATAATAATAATAATAATAATAATAATAATAATAATAATAATAATAATAATAATAATAATAATAATAATAATAATAATAATAATAATAATAATAATAATAATAATAATAATAATAATAATAATAACAATAATATTAATAATAATGTAAATTCACCAACAACTTCATCAACAACTTCATCAAATACAACAAGAATTTTTAATAGTACAAGAATGATCAATATAATTTGTCAAATTTTACAAGGTTTCACAAGATATAATCAAAAACAATTTAAAAAACATCAACCATCATTTTTCCCATATTGTATTGATTTGTCATTACATGATAATTTACAAATTAGACAAAGTTTATCAAAACTATTCGAAAGATGTAAATCTGATCTTCCAACCATTGTTTTATCACAATCACCACCTTCTGCATTGACTCTTGATCCAATTCCAACCATTGGCCAAAAGAATTCTTTACAACAAGTTCATCAACAACAACAAGAACAACTAAATTTAGATAATTTATCCCACTATACTGTTAAAGATAAAGTTTTAATCGTTGAGGTTGAAAATAATAATAATAATAATAATAATAATAATAATAATAATAATAATAATAATAATAATAATAATAATAATAATAATAATAATAATAATAATAATAATAATAATAATAATAATAATAATAATAATAATAATAATAATAATAATAATAATAATAATAATAATAATAATAATAATAATAATAATAATAATAAAGAAGTAGAAGAGTCAAATTCCTCAAGCGATATAGTATTAAATAATGAGGAGAAAACAAATGACATTTCTTTAGAACCAAAACAAGATGACCAAAAAGAAATATATGAAGAGGATGAAGAAGACAAAGAAGAAATTGAAGATTTAAGTAATAATACAAATAATGCAATTTCTGATGATTTTACTCCAATTGAAACTAATGATAATTTAACAGACATCGATGGATTTGTTAATATTAATGAGGAAGATGATATATTATAAATAATGAAAATACGTACAAAAAAAATAAAAATTAATGGAAAAAAAATTAAAAACAAAACAAATAAAATAGCCAGCCACCATTTCCAAGAATGTTTTACATAAATTATATTTTAACAAACGTTTGATTTTTTTATTTTATTTTTTTTTTTTTTTAAATTTTTCATTTGTTTTTTATTTTTTTTTTTTTTTTTGGAGGTATTTTAAAAAAACAATATTTTTTTTTTTTTTTTTTTTTTTTTGGTTGCCAATTTATATATTTACCCCTCAAAAAAAAATTATTCTTTTTAATTTTGTACAGTTAAAATCATATATGATTTATTTTAAATAATAATAGGAAAAAATTTTAAAATATAAATTAGTGGATATTGATTAAAATAATGATTAGTAGTGGTACAGAAAATCAACCACTATCGCCAACTAAAATTATAGGTAGCGTCGGAAATAGTGGTGGTAGAAATGATTTAATTATTAAACTTGTATTTCCGCCATCGTCATCAATAAGAAGTAAATTTATGTTTGTTCAAGAGAATCAAAAAGTAAGTGATATAGTGGATTATGCTACACAATTAGCAGGTTTACAACCTGGTTATAGTTTACAGTTATCTGCATCACCAACAACTGGTAGACCTCAATGGTTAGATGATGATTATTTATTTGCAAGTTATTCAATTCCAACATCTGTATGTATATATAATTAAAGATAATTTCTTTAGTTTTAGTTTTGTTTATTCATATTAATATCCTATATATTTTTTCAACAGAGTGAAATTAAAATTAAAAAGAAACCGGGTATAAAAAGAAGAAACACACTTTCAACTATTAAACCAATTAAAGAGGGCAAAGTTCAAAAGCTAACATCGATTACAAAGATTTGGACAACACGTTATTTAAGATTATATTCAATGAGATTGGCACACTCCTCAAATGAAAATGATTCAAGTGCTGATCATATTCAATTCGCTGATATAACAAATGTTGATAAAGAAGTTAATAGAAAATATACTTTTGTAATTTATTGTCAAAATAGTGGAGGTGTTGGTAATAATAATAGTAATAATACACTACCAGTAGGTAGTGGTAATACTGGATTATCACAGAGTCAAACAGTTTCAAGTTTTCAAAATTTAAGTACAAGTACAAATGGTACTAATTTATTTGCAGAAAGTAAAAAAGAAAAAGAATATGTTTTTAGATGTATAAATCAAAGAGAAGCTGAAGATTGGATAACTTCAATTCGTTCAATGTTAAGATCATCAAGACCTGATCTTTTATTACCACCTTTAACACCATTTTTATCTGTAAATAATAAGAACAATAATAATAATAGTAATAATTTAATTTTACCCCCATCCCCATCCTTTAGTAATAATAATAGTAGTAATAATAACAATAATAATAATACATGGACATCACCAATATTACCAACAACACCAATATCATCTTCCTCATTAAATCAAAATGTAACACCAATAAATGAGGGAAAAGTTACTACCATTGATAGAGAAACAACACCAACACAAACGCCAACTAAACAAAGATCACTTTCATTCTCATTTTCAAAACTTGGTAGTAGTAATAAGAGAAAAGAATTACCATTTATACAACAAACTCAGTCATCATCATCACCATCACCATCATCATCCTCATCAACAGATACTACAACACCACCATCACAAACTTTATCAGAAAGAAATAACCAACTAGAGGAGGAAATAAAGAGATTAAATGAGACATTAAATAGGGATACTAAATCTAAAGCAGAGCTTGAAAAGAAGTATCAAAAGATTAAAGCGAAAATGGCAATTTTAAAGAAACAAAGATCAAGATCTATCTCTACTCCTGCAACACCTGAAGTTTCAAGAAAGGATAAATCTTCTTTCATTTCAACATTTTTAATTGGTGGTAGTAGAATAAAGGATAAAGATAAAGATTCTCTACAGCAGCAACAACAGCAACAAAACACTACAACAACAACAAATTCTATAACCACACCACAAATTTCACACAAACGTCATTCATCAAGTTCTCAATCATATAATTTAATTAATGGAAGTTCATATTCAAATAAAGGAGGTATGATGGGAATGATGGACGATGATAATACAGATAATGATATAACAAGTAGTGAGATGTTTACCGGTAGCGTATTTGATGATGCAGCATCTGTATCTGATTTTGAAAAGGATAAAGAGATTAAGGAGTTGAGGGATCAATTAGTTAGAATTAAAGAAAAGATGCAATCTGACCTCAATGAAAAAACTAAAGTTGAAGGTTCATTTAAACAATTGGAGAAAGAATTATTCACTCAAAAGAAATTGGATGAAAAGAGAGAAAGAGAGATACTTGTAATTGAACAAAGACAAGATGATCAATTAGATGCTATGGTCGAGTTGGCCTCTCGTCTAAAGAAAACTTTGTTTGATTTAAAAGAGAAGTTAGAAAATGAACAACAACAAGATGAAGAAAATCAACAATTTGAAGAAGAAAATGATGATGAAGAGTTAGATGTAGATTATGGTGATATTGGAGATGACTTAGATGATGAAGACGATAAAAATCAATCTTTTAACGAAAGTGGTATTATTACAACTGCATCTATAAAAGAAGATATTGATTATCAGGATCACAAACCAAGTATTTAATTTTATTTTAAAAAAAAGACAAAAACAACAATAAAATTTTATTTTTTTCTTTAAAATTTTATGTTATTTAGAACATTCAATCGATAAATTAAAAAAATCAAAGGCTATACATTTATAGAAAAAAATATAATTATTTTAATTAAAAAAAAAATAGGATGATTTATTCATAAAGAACTTAAATAAATTGTACAATTAATAATAACATTAATAAATTTAAGGAAATGGATAGAGTTGAAGATGTTGATCCATCTTCGCTATGGTTTGGAGATGTAGTAGGAGATGATGTTGTTGTTGATGGAACAGGTGTTGTTGATGGAGTAGGTGTTGTTGATGGAGTAGGTGTTGTTGATGGAGTGGGTGTCTGTTGTTGAATATAACTGACAGGAGTAGAAACAACAAAACCTCCAACATTCAATGTTAAAACATATGTATCACCTGCTTGATTAGATGGATATGTCATGGTTAATTTTGAGGTAGTCAATGATGAAATTGAACATTTTGTACCATTAATATCCACTGAAACCAACGATATATTATTGGTAACAAATGAACCATCAATGGAGATAGAACCACCCGTAGTGTTCAAAATTAATTTTTCTTCAGAGATACTGATTGAGCTGAAATAATAAAATGAAACTACATTTGAAATTTGACCACCGACATTTGCAAATATTGTTAATTTGGTTTCATTTGGTATACTTGGTAAATTGGAAATGTTGAAGCCAATCATGTTATCAAAACCATTACCACCAAGGGCATTGGTAAAAGTTAATGGTGTACCATTAAGAGTGATATTATTTTGATTAATAAAATCGAAACCTGTTCCGTTGATTGTGAAAATCTTTTGTCCTTCAATCTCTAAAAAACCATAAGATTTAATAAATGGAGGAATGTAACTGTAATTGAAACTTTGAGTTTGACCATTTTGGAATGTTGCAGAGATATGTTTACCAACTCCTACACCTCTTGGAATAGCGATGAAAAGTTTAGAATTTGGAACAATTACTTGAAGAGGATAACTACCCCAACCTAAATAATTTCCTGTAATAATCAACTTGCCTCCACCGTCAGTGGTAACTAATTGATTATAGTCGTCATCAATTTTGAAATTTGGGCAATATGGAGGAGATGTACTATTAAAATTTGAGAATGGGTTTGGGAAAATAAAAGCGGCATTTCTTCCTCCAAGGCAAAGGAAACATGATGGCACTGTTCCATTAAGTTCATTATTTACTAGATAAATTTGTGTTTTACAATAGGACTCTGGTATATCTCCAACAATCTATTCAAGAAAATATTAATACACTATGGTAATAAAAGATAAAAAAAAAAATTTTATACCTACAAGTGAGTTTGAAGCTGTAAAATAAATAAGAAGAGGTGTATTATCGATATTTGGTAAATTTTGTTCAAAAATATTTTCTACTGATGAAAAAGAAGAAAGATTTCTTAGGTCTATTAAATTAAATGAAAATTTACAACTGTATGAACTAAAGATGGCATTTTTTGGAAATTTAAAACATGGTGTACTTTTACAAGATTCAAATATCATATTTGTTTCTTCAATATCTCTATTATATATAAATGACTATTAGTTTTTATCTTTTTTATAAAGTGCCAAATTAAAAGTAAAAATACCTACACTGTAAGATAGTCATCTCCTTGAATGTTTGAAAAATCAATATATCCTTTTGATGGATCAATATAAAAACCCTCACCATCAACATATAAATATGTGAGTGCTGTGAATTTTAATATGAAATTGTCAAGAATGATTGGTTGAGGTGTTCCATCATTAATGAAATTAATTTCAAAAGCAGAAACATTGGCGAAAATACCTGTATTTGAAAGTGAAATGTTTTTGTAATCATTTTGAGACATATCGTTATAAATATTGAAAAGCAAACTTTTTAAATTTGGAAATAATTGGGATAAATTTGAAGGAGTATTTGAATCATATGTAATAGGAATTTGGAGTTCATTTAAATAATTATTAACCTTCAAATTAGATGGAAGGCTATAACCTTTTAAAGGGGGTGATATAATATAAAAACTTTGAACATTCGAGTTTAACCACACACTGGTTAATTGACATGATACCGAACTCATCTGAACTGTTTGTAAACTAGTTGGGAAAGTTACATTTTCTGGCAATGTTTCGTTAAAATTTGAAAATTGTCTAATATTATATGATTTTTCAAAAGATATAATTTAGGAAATCAATTAATTTTATTATTCCTTAGGTTATTTTTTTATCTTAAATAATAAAACTTACAAACGGTTTAAATTTGATAATTTATAAATATTTTCAAAAAATGATAAACTAAAATAAACTCTTTCTGTTGCAATTATAAGGGTTAAATTTGTGAGCAATGTCAAATTTTCAGTAAAAATGGTTTTTAGTGGGGTTGGAGTTTGATATAATCTAATTTCTGTGATAACTTTATATGAGGATGAATTTTTTGGGTCAATATTTTGACAACTTAACCAATTAGTTCTGGCATCACATGGATCTATTGAGGTGTTAAAACCATACAAAGTGTATAGATAAGGAGAAATTACTCCTTTTTGAACCGGGTCAGTAATGCATTTTCCTAGCTGAACTAAATAAATAAAAATAATTAAAAGAGTTGTAATGATTTTCATTGTTTTTTAAATGTGATTATAAAAAATTTGAAAAAAAAAAAAAAATCTATTTCTTTTTAAACTCTTTTTTTTAAAAATGCGGTCAATAATAGATATTTATTTTTAATAAAAAACCATAATAAAACCACAAAAAAAAAAAACCGCTAATGGTGTGAAAACATTAATAAAAAAATATGAAAATTCACAGATCTCTTTCAAATCTCAAAAAAAAAAAATTTATAATAAATTTAAAAAATAATAATAATTAAATATAGGCTTTACGAAATTCGTGCAATTTTGATTTCTTTGAAGTTAAAAATATTAGAAAAAAATTTTAACCCATTAAAGATGTTGAAAATTTTTTATTCTTGTAAAATATTAAAAAACAATTTCAGAATTTGTCTTAATTAATTTCAAACTTATGTTTGTCCCAAATAAAATTTTTCTTTTTAATTCATCTTTTATTGTATTGTGTGAAAAGAAGCATAATAGTATATTTAATATTTTTAAGGGTATTTATTTTTTTTTTTTAAATAAAAATAATAGAGAAAGATATCTTTTAACCATGTTTATAAAAAAAAAAAAAAAAAAAAAAAATATTGCAAATAGCGTATTGCTCTATAATAAAAAAATAAATTAAAATAATATATAAATATTAACTTTATTAAATAAAAAAACATTTCTCATGGATATTAATATTAAAAAAAAAAAATTTTTTAACATAGACCCATATATCCGATGCCTAAAATTAATTGAATAAACACAAACAAAAACAATTAAATAAACATATTGCAAAATTTAATTGTTTTTATTTTTTTTTTTTTTTTTTTAAAACATGGTTGTATCCATGAGAAATGTTTTTTATTTTACAAAGTCAATATTTATAAATTATTTTATAGATATGGTTTAATAACAAGAGGGAGTATATTTGGGTTGATTTGGAATTGTGGATTTAATGTGTTTGGCGGTGAGTATGGAGTTGTTGAGTAAAAGTGTGTTGTATTCTTTTTTGATTGATTTGTTTTTTTTATAAGGCTCGAACCCAAGGTCTTGGCCACGGAGGCTTGTGATTTTTTTTTTTTTTTTTTTTTTTTTTTTTATAAACATGGTTGTATCCATGAGAAATGTTTTTTATTTAATAAAGTTAATATTTATATATTATTCTCACCATTAACACTTGGAACGTCAGAGGTTGGTCATCACCAAAAGCCTTCCTAGACAAATCCGATTACATCACTTCCTTCCTTATTCAAACCAACTCCAATACCTTCGCAACAGAAATCAATAACATCCCAACCTCATACCACAAACACTACCTAAACTCCCCCTACACTATTAATTGGAGAGGTATAGGAGTGGCAATACTTAATCACCAATCCCAACCACACTTTGATCTCACCAATCCATATAATCCCTGGTCGAGCAATCGTTGGTTCGTAGTGGCTTGTGATTCAACGTGAAACCACAATTAGCTCGTCAACGAGAATCGAACACGCGACCTTAAAAAATTTAGATCCAAAATTTGGAGAAGAAGGGTATCGATCCCTTTACCTTATGGAACTCTGATTTCGTTGCTGTTTATGCAAACCATACGCTCTACCATATGAGCTACATCCCCTTTTTTATTTTTTTTGAAAAATTTACAAGTATTTTAGTTTTTTTGAAAAGGGGAAAAAAAAGAAAAAATAAAAATTCAATTTTAAGTTTATTCTTGGTTTCTATTTAAAAAATAACAGGAAACCTATAGTAAACCCAAAGAAAATATTAGATGATATCCATTTACTTCACTAGTAATACTAATTCTTGATTTATATTTTTGGTGACTCACCAAAAATATATTGCAAAAAAAAAATTTAAAAAATTTAAAAAATTTAAAAAAAAAATATAAAAAAAAAGGTCAGTGTTAAAATTAAATTCCAAGCATAATGACAAAGATTGTATTTGTAACAGTTGGCACAACAAAATTTGATGATTTAATAGATAAAGTTGATTCACCAAAATTATTTAATATACTATTAAAATATGGATATAGCAAAATGATCATTCAAATTGGAAATTATAGTGGAACAATTCAAAATTCATTACCATTCTGTGAGGTTGATATTGCCAAAAGTAGTAGTTCAACTACAGTATTCAATTCTTTTTATTTTGATTATAAACCATCACTTTCTGAATTTATGAAAAACTCTGATTTAATAATTTCTCATGCTGGTGAGGTTACAAGCGAGCAAATAAATAAATAAATAAATAAATAAATAAATAAATAAATAAATAAATAAATAAATAAATAAATAAATAAATAAACAATCAAAAACCTTTTATAGCTATATAAAAATAATTATTAATTATAGTAATATTATTATAGGATCCGGATCTATTTTAGAATCTTTAGAAAATAATAAACCATGTATATGTGTTGTCAATGATAAGTTAATGGATAATCACCAAAAAGAATTAGCCGATAAACTATCTAATCTTTCATATATTTTATCAACTAAACCATCATCATTATATGAAACTATTGAAACCAAATTAAATGAATATCTAAAGAATAGAGTTTATTTGGATAAGTCAATTCATCAAAAAGCACAACAACATTTTGCAACATCTTTATCAAATCAATTTAAATTAACAAATAATAATAATAATAATAATAATAAAACAACATCATCATCAACAGCAGCAGCAACAGCAACAACAACAAAATCCAAGAAACAATTAAAGACTATGGTGGTTTTAGGATCCGGTGGCCATACCACTGAAATGTTTTATCTTTTAAAAAAAGTTGACAGAAATAAATTCAGTCCAATCACTTATGTATTAGCTGATAATGATAAAAGATCTGAAGATAAAATTAAAATTGAAGATTCTTCATCACCAATTATAAAGAAAATTCCAAGAAGTAGAAATGTTGGTCAATCATTTTTTAAAAGTATTTTTACAACTGTATGTTTTTTTTTTTTTTTTTTTATTAATATTAATCTCCATCTTTATTTAAATTATATTAACTATATATATATATATATATTTATATCACTAACTTTTTATTATAAATTAGTTAATCGCATTATTTTACTCAATGTTATTAATATTTAAAGAAACCCCAGATACTCTTATATGTAATGGACCAGGTACATGTGTACCATTGGTAGTTAGTGTATTATTACTAAGATGGCTTAGAATTAAAAAGGACTCAAAGATTATTTATATTGAAAGTTTAGCAAGAGTAAATGATTTATCACTATCTGGTAAAATACTACAACATGTCTCTGATTGGTTCGTTGTTCAATGGCCTGAATTACTAAGTAAAACTGATTCAAGTAATGTATCTTGTATAAATTTATTCTTTGAAACTTTTTGAAAATTTTTAAAATAGAATGATTAATAAAAAAAATGATAAAATAAAATGATAAAAAAAATATATAAATGATTTATTAAATAATGAATTTTTTATTATCGATAGTTTATATTACATATAAAAGGAAAAAAAAGGTGAAACTTTTTTTTTTTTTTTTTTTTTTTTTTTATCTTGAAAATAGTTTAAGTGCTGTTGAAAATGTACCTGAAATCATTGATTGACCAAAAGGAATATATGATAATGAATACCAAATTACAGTTATAAATTGAATAACCACAAAGAGTAATGTTAATATTGTAGATTGAAGTGAAAGTGCGAAATAGATTGTTGCAAATATTGAACCTATATATAAAATGGTAGAGTATAATCTCTCCCTTGATGACATAATATTTGCTATTTGTTTTTTAACACCAACTAAAATAATCAATCCAATTATAATTGATAAACTACCTAATGAATAAAATTTTGCAAATTGTCTTGGTATGAATAATACCATTGTTGACTATAATAATAATAATAATAATAATAATAATAATAATAATAATAATAATAATAATAATAATAATAATAATAATAATAATAATAATAATAATAATAATAATAATAACAATAATAATAATAATAATAATAATAATAATAATAATAATAATAATAATAATAATAATAATAATAATAATAGTAATATATATTTATTAAATTTATTAATATCATATGGTTTAGTTTAATTTTTATTTTTTTTTTATTTTTATTTACCATTCCTAAAAATATAAGACCAATAACCAAACAAATTATGAAACCAGTTAATCTTTGAAAATAAGTTAATGAGGATGATTCTTGTAATTCTTGGTAAAATGTTTTAGTTTCTACAGAGGTTGTAGAGCCACCTAAAGCACTTGGTATATTAGATTTAATTTTCGATAAAAATCCATCACCTGTATTACTAATATCATTCCAATATTGACCTGAGGTAGATTTGAAACTACCAAATACTGACGAATTGGTTTTAAATTCTACATCCAATTGACTTGTATCTATCATTTTTTATTTTTTTTATTTTTACTTTTTTATTTTTTATTTTTTTTATTTTTTTAAGATTTCGTTTGTTTTAATTCTCATATTATCCTTCAAAGGAATTTAAATAAATAAATATCTATTTTCTTCTTTTTTTTTATTTTTTTTAATTGAAAATAAAAAATTAAAAAAAAAAAAAAAAAAAAAAAAAAAAAAAAAGAAAAAAAAAAATTAAAAAAAATAAAAAAAAAGTAAAAAAAAATAAAAAATAAAAAAAAATTAAAATAAACCACAAATTATTCGTTTCATGGTTTACCAAATTAAAATTTTAAAATTAATTTAATTATAATTTAAAAAAAAAAAATAAAGAATAAAAAAAAAAAAAAAAAAAAAAAAAAAAGAACTTCAAAATTCTTGAATTTTTACCAAATTTAAAAAAAAAAAAAAAAAAAATTAATATTTAAAAAAATTTAAAAAAAAAAAAAAAAAAAAAAAAAGAAAAGAAAAGAAAAGAATTTAAATAAAAAATTTTAAAAAAATAAAAAATTAAAAAAAAAAAAAAAAAAAAAAAAAAAACTAAAAAGATATCGATTTGATTGTTGATTTAAACCTTTTTAAAAATGAAAAAATTGGTATCGATGAAAAAAAAAAAAAAAAAAAAATGAATAAAATGAAATTGTTTATTATAATCTCTAAAACAAAGCTCGAAAATCTATTTTTAAAAATAATATTAAAACCATTTTATAAATGAAAGTGTTCGAAATGATTATTCGCATTTAAATTTAATTTGATGTAAATTTTTATTAATTTTTTTAATTTTTTTTTCTTTTTTTTTTTTAATTGATTTTACAAATAATCACACCTTATCATCCAATCAACAAAAAAAAAAATAAAAAATAAAAAATAAAAAAATAAAAAAAAATAAAAATATAAAAAAAAAAAAAAAAAAAAAAAAAAAAAATATAAAATATCCAAGATCAATCAACCTTGTCTGAAATTCATTTTATTGAGTTAATATATTTTTTTTTTTTTTTTTTTTTTTTTTTTCGCAATGTGTGATGTACTGTTGATCAATTGTGTGGGACCACACCCCCAACTATATGATGGTGGTATTTTTACAAAATGATTTTAAAATAGTTCAACCCCACAAAATAATTATGATGGTTGGAAAAAAAAAATAAAAAAAAATAAAAAATAAAATAAAAAAAAAAAAAAATTTCAGGTTTGATATTGATATGATTGAAAAAAAAAAAAAAAAAAAAAAAAAAGATAAAAGAATATAAAATTTTTTTTTTTTCTTTTAATTTTAAATAAGTTAAATACACCCACCACCAAAAACACACATACACACACACACACACACACACTTGTAAAATAAATAATTCTTAAAACCTATAAAAAATTTTTTATTTAAAAAAAAAAAAAAAACTTAGTTATTTGAAATAAAAAAAAGTCTTAAAAAAATAAAAAAAAAGATGAAAATAATTTTAATAATATTTTTAATTATAACCTTATTAAATTTTATAAATAAATCAGAATCAGCATGTAGTTTACCAACAACTGGTGCTAATTGTACATCTACTCTATTATATGTTCCATTGACAGTACCAAATGATACAGTTCCAATTTTAAATTTTAATATAACATCAAGTTTATCAAAAACTAATAATTTCATTGGTACAATTAAAATTGATTCGATTAAAGAATTTGATCAAAATAAAAAATTAGTAAATTCAATACCATTTACTAATTGGTTATCAATCTCTGATAATTCAAAATTTAAATATTCAATTAAAAGTGGTGATCTTAGTTTATTGATTGACATTAATTGGTCAACCAATCAAATTAATTCAACTTTAAATTATACATCAATTGAATTTTCATTCAATATCACAAAATATCAATTCCAATCACCAACAAATACTTTGACCTTAGTTTTGGTTCAATCTTTATCCGATAATCAAATTGCAAGTGGAAAAACTGCATGTGGTATCTCACAATTGACTCAAAATTCAGTTTTCCATCAAGAAGTAAAACTTGGTGATACTGTTTTACTTGGTGAATTAAACCCAAATTCTGCTATTGATGGTAACATTGAAAATCAATTTCTCTCTGCAAGTCAAATTAATGCATCAACAACCGTAACCACTTCTTCAATTCAAACATCTCAAATCATTTCAATTAATATTCCAAATTTCCAATCTTTTGCTCAATTTTCAACAAATTATTTCCCAATTAAAGCACCAGCTCCAATTACATCAACATTTGCTACTGGTACAGTTTGTGTTTCTGTTGCTGCTGCAAATACTGGTAGAACTTCACAACAAGTTGCTGCAATTTGTGTTGGTGTAATTGGTTTTTCAATTATTGGTATTATGGCTCTTCACTTCTTTTATTTAAATGGTAGATTTTATAACAAAAAAGATTAAAAAAAAAAAAAAAAAAAAAAAAAAAAAAAAAAAAAAAAAAAAAAATTTTTATTCGGGTCGGATTTCAAAGTTTTTTGGTGCCATTTATAAAATTAAAAAAAAAAAAAAAAAAAATAATAATTGTATTTTTAATAAATAAGAAAAAAAAAAATTTTGATTTTGAAAACTTTACAATCTCCTTTTTTATTTTTTTATTTTATTTTTTTATTTTATTGTTTTTATTATTATTATTATTATTATTATTATTATTATTATTATTATTATTATTATTATTATTATTATTATTATTATTATTATTATTATTATTATTATTATTATTATTATTATTATTATTATTATTATTATTATTATTATTATTATTATTATTATTATTATTATTATTATTTTTATTATTATTATTAATAATTCTGGTTTTGTAAGGTTCATAACTTTTCTTAACTAAATCCATTTTAAATAATTCTAACATAAATATGTGTTTAGCAACATATTTATGTTTTGCTTTTGTTTGTGTAAAGCAATTATTTTGTGAAAAAAAAAAAAAAAAAAAATTAAAAATGGCAAATTATGTAAAGGCTATTTGGAAAATTTGAAAAAAAAAATAAAATAAAAAAAATGAAAAGGTGAAAATAAAAATAAAAAATTTAAATTATTAAATAAAAAACTTGCAATTGGTTTATATTATATTTTTAATGTATCTATAATGAAATATTATTTACTTTATTATTATTTTTTTTTTTTTCATGAAGTAAAAATGCACCTGCTGAAAAAAAAAAAAAAAAAATTTGTATGATGTTGATTATTTTAAAGAGAAAAAAAAATTTTAAAAAAAATGAATTTTTATTTTTTTTTTATTTTATTTGCCACTTTGGATTTGTTGTGTTTTATTTTTTTATTTTTTATTTTATTTTTTTTTTGGAATTTTATCTAAAATTTAAAAAGACACAATAAATTAAAATGTCAGCAATTTGTGTTATAAAAGGAGACGGAGTTGAAGGTATAATTAATTTTAAACAAATTGATAATAAATCACCAGTTGTAATTAGTGGAGTTATTAATGGTTTGAAGATGGGTAAACATGGATTTCATGTTCACGAGTTTGGTGATACAACCAATGGATGTATATCAGCAGGAGCTCACTATAATCCATTTAAAAAAGAACACGGTGGACCAAATGATGAGAATCGTCATGTAGGTGATTTAGGTAATATAGAATCTAATCAAGATAAAAAATCAATTATAAATATTACAGATAATATAATTACATTGTTTGGTCAAAAGAGTATAGTTGGTAGATCAATCGTTGTACATGAAAATGAGGATGATTTAGGTGGAGGTAATACTCCAGATTCTAAAATAACTGGTAATGCTGGTGCAAGACTTGGTTGCGGTATAATTGCCTTATCAAAAATTTAATAGAGTTTAGAAGTATAAATAAATATATGTAAAATTTTTAAAAAAAAAAAAAAAAGAAAAAAATAAAAAAAAAACAACCAATTGTAATATTTACTTATTTATTGAATATTACTAAATAAAAAAGATTGTTGAGGAGGAAGTTTTAGGGAATTCCATTTTGATATAAATGGATCAATTAGATAGTTTAATTTATCATTCTTTTTAATTTCGTCAATATTGAAATGATTATTACTTAGATCTATATATTCGGCCAATAAATTTAATTTAGACTCGAAGGATCTTATTGAAATTTTTAAATTTGAATCAATTTCATCACCAATAAATCTTTTGGATATTATTTCATTATCATCATAACATTCGTCAACAATATCACCATTTTCATTATTAATATTATTATTATTATTATTATTATTATTATTATTATTATTATTATTATTATTATTATTATTATTATTATTATTATTATTATTATTATTATTATTATTATTATTATTATTATTATTATTATTATTATTATTATTATTATTATTATTATTATTATTATTATTATTATTATTATTATTATTATTATTATTGTTATTATTATTAAATGATAAATCAATATTAATTTTATTATTATCATGATTATTTAATAAATTATAAAGTAAAGTGAAAATACCAATTATTGAGAGATTACAATTCCTAAAGGAAACCTTTTTTAAAGATTTACAAAGTGGTAAATGTTTTGAAAGTATTTTCGAACCTTTAATACCAATATTATTATTTTGTAATTGTAATACCAATAATCTATTTGAATTTTCAATTAATTTACCGATACTTGTAAAATCATTCAGTGTTGATAATTCCATATCATCAATAACTAGTTTACTAATTTTATTAAATTCACTAGAATCTAAAATCGATAAAGATAATGGTATCATAGCTGATGTAATTGAATTAATCTTATTATTATTAATATTATTGTTTGTTGTTGTCGTTGCCGTTTTCATTGAATTTGAACCAATATCTAAAGTTGGAATTACACTACACTTTTTAAAAAGTTTATATAATGTTTGATATGATAATTTATCCAAAGCACAAGATCTAATTTCGAATTCATGCAGATTTGATAGAATATTACAATTTGACGATGATAATAATTCGAAACCACTATCACCAATTTCTTCATTGCCAGATAACTTTAGCACTATTAAATTTGATGATGATGATGATGATGATGATGATAATAATGAATCAAAAATGATTTTAAATGATTTAGATGTTAAATTGCAATAACTTAAATTTAAAGTTGTTAATGGTGAAAAAGTTAGCCAGTTTAAAAAGATATTCGAATCTAACTTTGAGAATCTATTGTTCGAAAGATTAACAATCTTTATATACTTTGGATGATAATTTAATGATTGAATACCTAATGTAAACTTATTGATAGTATCTCTATTTAATGCGCAATTCTTTAGAGATAACTCTTCAACGTTGAATAGTGATGGAAATATTGAAATAATTTGATCGATAGATTGAATCGATAATCTATTTTCTGTGAATGAAATGGATTTAATAGTAGCACGATTTCTAAAGGATTCTAAATGATATGATAAAGTTATCTCGAGTAATGTTGATTCTTTAATTTGATTTTCAAAATCACAACAATAACCATTAATCAATAATGAATCGTCATTGATGTTAATAGATTCCATAAGATCAGAATCTTGAAGTTGATTATGAGCATCATCAACAAAAGAGCATTTCAATTGTTTTATACTTTTTTTTTCTATTAGATCGATTATTTTCCATTTCGATGGAACTTCTTTTTCAAAATTTAAACCAACAAAGAATTTATCTACTTCAATGGTTTGTTCAAATCTATTGTTATATCCCAATAGTTTAATTCTATCATTACATCTTTCTTTTAGCCATATTAGGTCATATTCATTACAGTCTAATCCAACAATTGGTATAAACAATATAATATCTAAAAATATTTTAACCTGAATAGATTTATATTTGTTTAAAATTGTTGTAACAATTGTATTTGATTTTTTAATTGGTGAAATCGGTGTTGTAATACTATTATTGCTTGTACTATTACTACTATTACTATTATTATTACTACTATTAGTTGTGGTATTGGTTGGTGTTGTATCGAAATACCTATTTAAATTCTTTTTCCAATCTTTTTTAATTGGTACATCATTACCCACAATGAATTCATTAGTCCAACAGGGTAAAAGTTCTCCATTTTCATCATAATGACCTGGTGAATGATTTTCAATTTCATTTTGATCGAAATCATCTTCAATTGAATAATTTGATGAATTTGGAGATAGTGATAAATTATCAATATTAAACCTTCTTTTAGTAGGTGTTGTAACCTTTGAAGGTGTTGAAACTCTATTATTATTATTGTTGTTATTATTATTATTTAAATCTTCATCAACAAGTATTGGATTACTTTTAATACCACTACTTTCAATTGGTTTTGATTTTTTCTTTTGATCTTCTTCATGCTGTTCTTTTTGTAATTGTTTTAGTAATGGACCTGATGTAGGATAAACGATGAAATCATCATTATATGCAGGGAAGTCTACAGGTTTACCAGTGGTTTTCGAATATTCCAAGCCATCATCACCAACAATATAACTTGAACCCACCTGAAAATGAGATCTAGTCTTTTTAGATGATAGACCCTCTTCAAAATTGAAATTCATTTCTCTTTTATTATTTTCATTTCTTTGAAGTTGTAATAAATAGTCTGTATCTGGTATTTCATTTTCAATTTTCTCTCTTTCCTCTTTTTTATTTCTTAATTCCTCTAGTATTTCTTTTCTACTTTTTATTGGTGTTTTATTATTAATATTATTATTATTATTATTATTATTATTATTATTATTATTATTATTATTATTATTATTATTATTATTATTATTATTATTATTATTATTATTATTATTATTATTATTATTATTATTATTATTATTATTATTATTATTATTATTATTATTATTATTATTATTATTATTATTATTATGATTATTATTATTTATAGGAGATGAATTTATACCGGTACTTAAATAGTCGGCACTATTTATGTTATCTTCAAATGATAAATTTTCAAAAGATAAATCCTCTGTTCCATCATTCTTTTTTGGTGAGATTTTATTAAATTTTTTATGTGATCCTTTTGGTTTATTCGTGAGGTTGTTGTCTTCATCAACATAATCATAATCATAGGAGTTTTTAATATTCTTTTGAAATTGTTTTGATAGTGAATATCTTTTTGTGTTTGATTGTGAAAATGATTGTGATAGTGATTGTGATAATGGTTGTGAAAATGATTGTGATAGTGATTGTGATAATGATTGTGATAGTGAGGATGATGTTGTCAATTGATACTTTTCTTGATCCTCTTTTAATTTTTTAATTTTTTCACGAAGTCTTGATTCATTTATTAGAAACTCTTTATATTTTGATAAATCATCAAATTCTAAATAAACCAATACTAAATTTGAAATTGCTATTAATTTCTTTTCTAAAATTAAAATTAATGGCTGTAAATCTGTGTTTGAATGTTCAAATACATCGTTTCGTTCCTTTTCTTTTCTTTTTTCATCATTTAAAATTTTGATTGCTTCATTTAAATGTTCAATTATTTTCTTTTTTGTTTTACCATTTTCATAATTAAAAGATTTCAAATTTTCTAATGCAATTGAATAATTAATATTCGCCAATGCAATTGTGAGTTTTTGTTGTTGTTGACTTTTTAATGAATGATAGTCATAAGTAGTATCTTTTTCAATAGATCCTTTTAAATTTGAAATTTCAATTATAGATCTACTTAAATTAATTGATTGATTAAAATATTTCTTTGTTTTTAAACAACCTAAATAATTTGAATGTTCTTCCAGAATTGAGAATAGTTTTTCATATTGTTTTAAATATTTTAATGATTCTTCATATTTTGTCCAGTAATTTAATTTCTTATCAATAAAATAAAAATAATTATTAGTGTGATCATCCGGTTTCTCTTTATCCAAATAATCTAAAATGGTTTCGTATATATCAATAATATTTTCATGCATATCTTTTTCATATTTCTCTTTACTATCCTTTTCATCATTTTTTAAAGAAGAAGATAGAATTGAATTTAATAATTCTTCAGATTCAATTCTATTTTTTTTAATTTCTATTGAATTATTTAAACGATTAGTTTGAAAATTTAAAAATGATTGTTTAATTAACTGTGGATTCTTTTCAGATTCTTTTTCAAGTCTTTTAATTGTTTCTTTAAATTCTTTATTTCTTTCATCACTATAATATGACTCTAGTAATAATTGATAACAATCTAATTTATCTTGATTCATTTTTGTATATCTATATAATGTTTCATTAAAATAATAACTTGCTCCAACTGGATCATGACATTTCAAACTTAATAATCCTAAATTATAGTATTGATTTCCTTCCATAGCTTCTTTACAATTTTCTTCAACTATATATATATATATATTCATTTTATTTTTGGTTTTTTATTATTAATATAATATTAAATAAGAAAAAGAAAAAGATAAAAAAAAAATTTACTCTTTTTATAATATGACAATGCCTTTTCAAATTGTTCTAAATGAATACTACAGTATATTTCATCAGATAAAAGTTCAATATTTTTAATGAAATCTTTTATATTTTCTGATGATTTGTTATCAATATTTAAAAGCTGAATAGAATATGTATATGCCAAATCTTTTAAATATTTAATTGCTTTCTTTATTATTGGGAATGGATTATTATTTTTATTTACATTTTTACTATTACAATTATTATTATTAATATTATCATTATCAGAATCTTCGTTATCTAATTTTTTTAATTTATCACAAAAAAGTACTCCAATGTCATGAAAACAATCAAATGATATTTTACAGAATTTCTTATTTGAATGTGGTGTTGATAATAGTGATTTTAGTTTTGATTGAAAATGTTCAATCCTTATAATTATATCATTTTCATTTAAAATATCAATACTAAAAAGCATATTGGTATTTAAAACACCAATTAAAATCCCTAAAATATCATATAATGTACTTTCTTTAATATTATCATCAGCCACACCATTATAGATTTTATTTACGATTTCCCATCCTTTTCTATATTCATCTCTAGTTTTTTTTTTTTTTTCAAATCCACCTTTTTCTGATAATTTAGCTGATTTTAATATATTTGATAATTGTACCTCCATTGAAAATGGGTTTTTTTTATTGTCAATTGTTAGAATAAAAAAAAAAAAAAATAAATAAATAAAAAAAAAAATTTCTTGTTTGTTTGTGAAAATGTTTTATTTTTTTTTATATTTTTTTTTTATTTTTTTTATTTTGAAAAAAAAAAAGGGAGGGAAAATTTTTATTATAAAATTATGAGAAAACAACTGTACAAAATAAAAATAGAAATATATATATTTAAAGAATTAACCAATTATATATAAAAGTTTGTTTGTGAAACCTGTTTATCATTTAATCTTGATAAAATTTTTGTATGGGCTATCACTATTTTTGCTTTTGAAGAACTTCTTTACTTTTTTGAAACTTTTTTTAATTCTGTGAGTGAGAAAAAAAAAATGAAATAAAAAGTTAGTTTATATTATTAATTATAAATTATTATTATTATTATTATTATTATTATAAAAAAGAATTTTAACATACCCTTTTCTTACTATTTGAAAGAAAATAAGGAATATTTTACCAACAGTAAAATTTTGAATTTGTCTACTTTTTTTATAATTTTCATCATTTTCGATATTGCTATGATTGGTATTTATATTATTGTTGTTATAATTTTTATTATTTTTATTATTATCTTTATTTGATGATGATGATGGTGATGATGATGATGATAAAGATAAGGGTGAGGAAGATAAAGAAGAACCAGTTGAAGGTGTTGTTTTACCAACGAGCGCACTTGGGTCGTATGATTTTAATACTATAATTTCTTTTTCTTTTTCTTCAACCTTTTGCTCCAATTGATATATCTTATCTTTCATTCTTTGGCAATAACATTCGACCTCTAAATGATAGGTTATATCTTGTTCAGTCTTTCCACTATAAAAACAACCAAATTCTTTATTTGGACAATATCTATTGCAAAAGAACAAAGTTGTACTTGATTCCCACAATGCATTATTATCAAAATATTCTTCTTCTAGATGATGTTGGTTATTATTATTATTATTATTATTGTTACTATTATTATTATTATTATTATTAATATTTGGTGATGGTTGCTGAGGTGAAATATTTTCAAATGATGGTGATTTAGAGGAGTTGAAAGATGCATTTGATTTTGGTGATGAAAATGAATCACCTGATAATTTCATTTCGTAGAAATCTTGATATGATAATGATGGTGATGATTTATCATTACTATGATTATTAATGTTATTATTATTTATATTGAATTTACATTGTTTTTCATGTGCTAATTTTGAACCATAACTAATTAAACAATTACATCCATCAACTTTGGTTGTAATTTCACCGTTAATTGGGTTTTCTTCAACACCATATTGACAATAACATAATAATTGATCAAATTCATCTAAAAATTTTTCAAAAAAAAAAAAAAAAAAAAAAAAAAAAAAAAAAAAAAAAAAAAAAAATAATTAAGAAAAATAATTAAAAAATAAAAAAAGTAAAAAAATTTTTTTGTTAAATGAATAATTTATAAATTTTAGGTTTTTTTTTTTTTTTTAAAATTATCTCTTTATATTTTTTTTTAAAATTATCTCTTTATATTTTTTATTTATATTTTTTATTTTAATTACCTTTTAATTGTTCGTTGATAGAAATATTTGTTATTTGGAAATTGTCAATTGGGCAATGTGTTAAAGTTTCAATACAAAATGAACAAAAACAATGTAAACATGTAGAATTTTCAAAAGGAACATCCATTAATCCACCATGATATGAACATAAAAATTTTTCTTCTGGGTTCATTACAAATAATGTTTTTGAAACATCCATTTTTTTTTATTTTATATTATTTTATAATAAATAAATTTAATTTTTAATTTTATTTATTTTTACCTATTATGTGTTGTTAATATACAATACAATACAAAAAAAAACAATTGAAAAAAAAAAAAAAAAAAAAAAAAAATTTACTCAGCTTAGTCTTATTTAATATAATTGAGAATTATTAATTTTAAAATAATTATTTTTTAATTTTTTTTTTTTAATTTTTTTTTTTTTTGAAATTACAAATTCTTTGATTGATCATATATTTTTAGCATCAAGTAAGTACACATTGGTTGATATGTGCTAGAGTGTGTGAGTTAATAAAAATTTTTTGTTAGTTCATATAAAATTAAAGTGTGGGGGTGTTTTTTTTTTATATTTTTGGAAAAAAATAATAATAATAATAAAAAATGGGGTTGTTTTAAATGATTATTAAAAAGTTTATTGTAAAAAATACAATACAATACAAAATTGTCATTCTTTTTATCTAATTTTTTTTTTTTTTAATAATGTAAATTTAATTCGAAATTCAAATTATACTTCTTTTCTTATTTCAAAAATAGAAAAAAACAATTTTTATGCTTAACATTATTGATTAAAAAAAATATAAATAATAATTAAAAAAATAAATAAACTCAAGATAACTTTTCCCTAAATTTATAAAAGATTTTCGACAAGGTTGTATATTTTTGATTAATTCAGCAAGATATAAAAAGGCGAGTAAACTAAGATTATATCAGTTTAGTAATAAACACTCATACCACGGTCTATTTACTATAACTACGTTTTTTTTTTTTTTTTTTTTTTTTTTTAAACATTATATTCATGAGAATGGTGGTTTTAATTAAGGGTTTTTTTTTTTATTTTTTTTTATTGTATGACATTAGTCATAAACATAATATAGTTTGTTGAGTATATTATGTTTTGTTTTACACTAAACATATCAGAACAGATTGGGATCTTGTAGCTCTTTGTCTAAGCTGTAATCAGGGTTGCCTTCGCTATCGGGGAGAACATTATTTGAGAATTTTGGAAATTTATTAATAGAAAGATTATCTTGAAGAAAGTTTTTTTTTTTTTTTTTTTTTTTTTTTAAATATTATTGTTTGACCTTAGTCTTTAACAATAATAAAGTTTATTATTTTTTTAATAATTAATTTAATTAATGTTCATTATATGATGCTTTTACATTTATATGAAAAAGTCAACAATCACATTATTAGGGAGAGATTTTCTTAATATACAGTATTTTTTTGAAATCCTGTTTTTGATTATTTTTATATTATTTTTTTTTTTTTTTTTTTTTTTTTTTTATTATTATAAGAGTTGATATCATTGAATCTTTCTGGTTCTTTGGCCATCGAAAATTTTAAATGTTAAATTTTAAAAGGTCTTGGCCACGGAGGCTTGTGATTCAGCGTGGAACCACTACGCTAAGCCCCGGTGAAGGTTTAATTGTTCGTATGGGAATCGATCCCTTGATCTATTTAAATTTTATTTTAAAAGACTCCCTGTCCGGGAATTGAACCCGGGCCTTTCGCGTGACAGGCGAAAATCCTCACCACTAGACCAACAAGGAATATTGATGAAATTAGAGATAAAATGCTAAAAATTATAAAATATGTAGTGGGGGCTTAGCATAGTGGTTTCACACAGAATAACACAGCCTCCATGGCCCTTGATTCAAGTCTTGGTCATACCACGAATTAACGTGGTCACAGAAAAAAAAACTTTAAAATTAAAATAATTAATAAATAAAAACAAGATTCGAACACATCCAATTGGATGAGGTTATTAAAAAAAAAATATAAAATATGTGGGGGGTTTAGCATAGTGGTTTCACACTGAATAACACAGCCTCCATGGCCTTGGTTCAAGTATTGGTCATACCACGAATTAACGTGGTCACAGAAAAAAAAAAAAAATTAAAATTAAAATAATTAATAAATAAAAACTAGATTCGAACACATCCAATTGGATGAGGTTATTAAAAAAAAAAATTATAAAATTTGTGGGGGCTTAGCATAGTGGTTTCACACTGAATAACACAGCCTCCATGGCCTTGGTTCAAGTCTTTGTCATACCACGAATTAACGTGGCCACAGAAAAAAAATTTAAATTAAAATAATTAATAAATAAAAACATGATTCGAACACATCCAATTGGATGAGGTTATTAAAAAAAAATAATTATAGAATATTAGTTTCACACTGAATAACACAGCCTACGTGGCCTTGGTTCAAGTCTTGAATTAACGTGGTAACAGAAAAAAAAAAATAATTAAAATAATTAATAACGAACATTGGTTTATTTAAAAAAAAAAAAAAAAATCATAGTTTGGTGGTTAGATAGATTTTAAGTATAATTATTTAAGAGTCATAATTATATCGAATTATATTTGCCCTCGCTTTTTATTGTATTTTATTGATTAACTTAAAAAGTAAAAAACTAAAATTTTTAATCATTTTATTATACTATAATTATTATTAAAAAAAAATAAATAAAAAAAATAAAAAATAAAAAAAAAATAATAAAAAGGGATTCACCATTTTTATTTTTTATTTTTTTTTAATTTTATTTTTTTTTATTTCTTTTTTTTAATTATCTTTTTTTTTATTTTTATTATTCTGAAAAAAAAATGGATTATAGAAATCAAGGTTGTCATATTTAAATTTAGAGTTTGCCTTTATTCTTGCAATGTTGATTGCATCTATTAAAGTTTTTGGATTTGATTCGTCAATTGCTTTTTTAATTTCGATATCACTAACACCTCTAATAAATAATTCGATTTGTCTTCCATTGCTAAGACTTGGTTCTATTTGATAATTTAATTGTTCAAATGCTGTGATAAACTTCATAAATTTATCGAATTGTTGGTCTGACAATTTCGATAATTGATTTTCAAGTTTCATGAATTTATCAAATTGTTGATCGGTTAACTTTGGCATTTCATCTTCCAGTTTATAGAATTTTCTAATATCGTATCTCGTTAATAAAATTGTTTTTAAGTCATTATAATTATTTACTGTTTTTGATTTTTGTATGAATGAGATTAAAGCTGATCCAATAAAGTATTTAATAATCTTTTTTAATATTTCTGAATATGAGCCTGTGTTCTCTTCACATATCTCTATGTATTCAAATAGTGTTGAAATGTCCACTGACTCTTCTTCATTCTCGCAAAAAAATATTTTTTTACTTTTAGACATTTTTTTTTTTTTCCTAAAAAATTTTGATTAAGGTTTGTTTTTTAATTATAATTATTTTTTGCCGGCAAAGAATCGCGTGAAGGATATCTAAATATATAATTCAAATGTAAAGAATTCTCGAGAAACCGATATCTATAAATATTACTTGTTATCTCTTATAATAATAAAACTCTTTATTTCTTTTATACCTTTTTAATGTACTTTAATGTTAAACGATAATCCCTCCGTAATAAAGGATTTTTATGGTATCTTGGGTCGGTTGGTTTTTTCAGCAAAAATAAAACAATCTGCGCGAAACGGCATAATTTAATTAAAAAAAATAAAAAATTTAATTCTAAAAAATTAAAATTTGTGTTTTAAAAACAAAAATTATTTTTTTTTTTTTTTTTTTTTTTTTTTTTTTTTTTGTCAATGGTATTATAGTTAACAATAAAGACAATGAAACAGAGATAGAAGATTCGTCTTCTTCGTATTCGTAGACATAATCTTGAACCTGGTCATCATCTGGATTGTTTTAATTTTGATTATTATTATTTTGATTTTGATTTTGATATTGGTTTTGAGAAAATTGATCACCAATTTGTAAATGGTTGTATTTTAATTGTAGTGAAGATCTCAATTATTCATATGATAATGATGATGATGATGATGCACCCTAGTAATAAATTTCTCATCCAATACTCTGCTTCTTCGTTCAAGATCATCCATTGCTACTGCTACTACCTCTTCTTCATTACCACAATCTAATACACCTGCTTCTTCATCACAATAACCAACTTTCCAATATTATTTTTTTTATTTTTAAAAAACTAAAGTAAATCAATGATTTTTATATCGTCATCTGATGAATGTGTTTTTATATCGAAAACTTAACTTGTTATCACAAATTTTATTTAATATAATTATGAATCATAATCTTTATATAATTATTTTTGTTAATGATTATTTTAGTTTTTTTAATAGTTTAATTATTGGAAATAGAATTTATATAATTTTAAAAATTCATTTATTTATTAATTTTTTTTTAAATATTAATATTTTTGTAATGTAAAAGGCTGAATAAAATAATAGTTTTTATTTTCCTTTTATATTTATTTTTTAAATGTGAAACGAATGTTATATAATATTTACTTAAGTAAAGAATTTTCTGGAACACATTATGACATAATGATTAATTAATGAATATCATAATGCCAGCCTGGCACATAATTAACTAATATAAACTATGTGAACAGTTCTATCGAATTTGTAAAGAATGCTGTGACCTATTATGTCGACTATATATATTAAAAAAAACAAAGTTATAACTTATGCTGATCCAATAAAATATTTTATAATTTTTCTTAATATTTTAACACATGTTCCTGTGTTCTCCCCTGCAAATTTCTATTATTTCTAATATTGTTGATATATAACTTTTTATTTTTAATAAAAAAAAATAAATAAAATTAAAATTATTAAAAAAAAATAATTAATAAAAAAAATTTATTATTTAAAAATTTATTATTTAAAAAAAAATTAAAAAAAAATTAAAAAAATGATTCACATTTTTATTTTATTTATTTTTATTTTATTTTATTTTTTTTTGTTTTCTTTTTTTTTTTTTTTTTTTTTTTTTTTTTATTTGAAATTTATTATTATTGGTAAACTATTATAGTTTGATGGATTTATATTATGATGAATGGTTTCAATTTATAAGGATGAATGGTCAATCAATTTTAGCTTCAAGTATTATAAGACTTCTTTAATTGTACCTGGTTCAAATATTTGTAACAGTTCTGAAATTATTCCATGATCGTACAAAAGATTTTTTTTTTTTTTCATAGCACAATTTCAAAAAATAAAAATATATAAAAAAATGTATACAAAGATTTAAATAGGTGAGAATTGAAAAGGAAATTTTAAGCTTGAATTCTTAAAAAATAAAATTTTTTTTTTATATTTTATTTATCATCTGGTTTCAAATTGTTACAGATTTGATAAAATATAAGTTAGTATAAACTTTAATTTCTCAATTATTTTTTTTTCTAAATAAAAAATAATAATCAATATAATTAAAAAAAAAAAACAAAAAAAATAAATAATAAAAAAAATAATAAAAAGGATTCACAGTTTTTATTTTATATTTTTTTTTATTTTATTTTTTTTTTATTTCTTTTTTTTTTTTTTTTTTTTAATTTTTTTTTTTTTTATTTTTATTATTCTGAGTTATTTGAGTTTATTTCATACAAACCAATATACAAAATGGCTAATTAATTTTGAAAAAAATCGATTTAAAATAATTTGGATAAATAAAAAAAATTGTTTGATTGACTTGGATCGCTGAAAATTACATGGATAATCCAAACTAGTTGGATGATGTAAAACACACAAAAATTTAATCTTAACTGGAACTCTAAAAAGATGAAAATTCAACTTCTAAAATATAAAGAGGAATACAGATCCTATAATGCTAATTATTTCAAAATAATAGAAATTTCAAAAAAAATTTTTTTTTTTTTTTTTTTTTTTTTTATAATAAAAATTTCAAAAAATTAATTAGTAATTTTTTTGAAAAAAATATATGAAGTTCGGATGGTGTAGTCGGTTATCACGAATCCTTAACACGGATTAGGTCGTGGGTTCGATTCCCGCTCTGAATACAAACTTCTTTTCCAAACAAAATTCTATAGGTCGCGAGTTCGACTCTCGCTTCATAAACCACCTCTTTTTTACGGGGGCTTAGCGTAGTGGTTCACAAGCCTCCGTGGTCAAGACCTTGGGATCGAGTCTTGGTAAAAACGTCGACAGGTGTGAAAGTCCATATAAACTCAATCTTCTTATATCTCATCAGAATTCGATCAATCTTTGCATTTTCTGATCAATCTCAACGAGATATTCTCTTTGGTATATCGCCAGCTCATCAATCTCATCATCTCGACCCCTAAAAGTCCCTTTCAAGCTGGAAACTAAAACCGCACCTTTACGTTCTCCATCTTCATTATCCTACACCAAAACTACGATCTGGTCGCGTCCTCGACACCCATAGACCTCTTCTTAATGAGCTACGCTGAAATTGCGGCTATTAACAGCCCATCTCAACCTCAACATCACCTTGATGAAGACACTAGGAGTTTCATAGAACTATTAAAAAACTCGAACGCATTACACGACAACCTCCAAGACCGTCTGGCCGCGTATTCGAGGGAGATCGACAAAATTTGCGACCTCATAAACGACTCCCACCTTACTGCCTATCAAAGGAACAACGATCACTATCCGATCACCTTTGAGTTCCCAGGAGCCTCTCAAACAGAGCTAGAGGCAAAAAAGTTAGAACTCTCAAAATTCAAAATACCCCTAGAGAACTTGTTTATTTCTAAGGATAAAAGATCAAGAATCCACGCACTCATCAAACATGAGAGCTCATTGGTGGATATTTTGAACAATAGATCCAAACTAGGCGCCTTCTACACCTCCAGCAAAGACTTCCACGTTCTCACTGGAATAATTAAAATCAAAGAAGACAAAGTGGAGATGGTAAAACAAATAATACAATCAGTTACTCCTTTCAACATTCCATTCGCCTTCTATCACTCCTCTTATCTCAACGGCTACCTAACAATATTCGGCTTAATCGAATACAAGAGGGAAGACAAAGTAACATACTTAAACTCCACCGCTTTCAATATCAAATTGACAATAAGATGTGCCACTAGAGCCATCTTCAATGAAAGAAAAACCAGAGCATCCTCAACTGAGAATGGTAAGATTGATATCAAACCATCAGCTCCAAAAAACGCATCAAAACCAACTCCTCCCAGAAAGAAAAATGCTAAGAACAAGAGAGGTCAAAAGGAGACTCCAGCACCTACACAAAATTCAAGCTCTCAAAGCCAAACAATTGCTGAACCTAATCCTTCTCAAAATACCTCTACCCAGCACACTTTGAGCCCTCAGAGTCAAACAGTAGCTGCATCCAATCCTTCCACAACGATGTCCGCCCCAGGTGACCACAGCCAATCCAACGACACGGTTGATAACCAAACGCACCTCCCTTTTTCTGATCCAATCCCTTCACAAGCCACCGATGGTTTAAAAAAGAGGGCTACACCAGATTTACTGTCTGAGCAAACGCCAAGAGCAGCCCCATACCAACCAAAAACGCCTGCAAACACTTTAGGTAGTAATTCAAAAGATTTCGAAATGGAATCCCCTTACACCCCTCCTGGTAAAGACCTCGGTAACCCCACTCCTAAAGATGGTTCCGACAACCTCTTGATGGCGATTCTCACCGCCAAAAACCACTCTTGATGGGTCTCAAAATGACCATTAATCAATGGAATGTCAGAGGGTGGAGTACTGACAGGTCATTTAGTCTAAAAACAAACCTTATCGAGCTCCTTTCAGATAAGAACACTCCCACAATCACAGTAGTAAACGAACTGAACGCCGACTTTATAGCTGCAAATCTAAGCTTCCCCGGTTCAATTATTAGTGTCACCAATAGAGGTAACGGCATAGGCATCCTCAACCACAATAACAATGCCATCAAAATCACTCCCAAAACTATCATCGAGGGTAGAGCCATTCTGGCTGAAATAAGTATAAACAACCTATCTTTTTCTCTACTCGCGATTTATGCTCCAGCCAACCCCGATATGAGAAAGAGATTTACAGAAGAAATCAGAAAACTCTACAACAATCTCTGCCTAGCTTCGACAGATGAAACAATCGGTATTATTGCAGGCGACTTCAATTGTCTCGACTTCCACGATCTAAACGAAGAGGGTCTATCCGAGTCCCCAGACGAACTAGCATCTCTTATTGAATCAATAAGATTTACAAACAACCTTCGAGATATGGACCCAGAAAAGAGACATACTTTCCTTAGAACCCACAGAGACCAAAACCAAACAGTCACAAGAGTTATCCAAAGACGACTAGACAGGATATACATATCGAATAGCCTCATCGATTTCAGAGACCTCAAATTCAATAATATTATCCCTCCTTCAGCAAATGGAACCCCTTTGTCAGATCACAATTTCATATCAACAAGCTTCTCGCTAAACACAACTATTCAACCCTCTCGAAAAAATAGATGGAAATTAAAAAACACTTCTATCCTCGCCAATCCTATGCTGGAAAAAGTTGATTCAATTTTAAAAGAAGCAAATCAACTCAACATAGAATTCCCTGGCAGCTTCAGTTTTAAACACCTTCAATCTCTCATGTCCAGGTTAAAATCGCTATATCAAGAATTTCAAAAACAATGCGATTACAATGCGAAAGCCATTACCAAGAATCTCAAAGATCTTCTCCAAACAGATTTAAGAGATTATGCATACCATGCCCTACTCGCTATCAAAGACTCAAAGAAAATAGATATGAAACTGAGATCAGATCTAAGAAACTACTGCGAGGAAACCTCTCTCAAATATATTTCAGCAAAAATCAAAAAGAGAGCAAAAGATTTCCACCTAGATGCTATCAAAAACAACGAAGGAGTCACCATTAGAGACCAAAAAGGAATCGAAAATGAATTTTTTAATTTTTACAAAACTCTCTATGATCTTAAACAAGACTCACCAAGCGAGCACATCAACATGCTTAAACACTGGAAATTTCAACAAGATACTAGTTGGGAAGAACTAGACAGGGAATTCTCAGAAGATGAAATTATCGATGTGATTAACCAACTGAACCCAAACAAATCGCCCGGACCAGACGGTATCACCAATCTCTTCTTTATAACACACAAAAAGAAACTGGCACCCCTTTTGGCCTCAGCTTTCAATGACGCGCTAGAGAACCCTTTTATTATCAATAAAGAACATAAAGAAGGACTAATTATCACTATTCCCAAAAAAGGTGATCCGGAGTTAATCAAAAACAGAAGGCCAATAACTCTGGCAAACTGCATTTACAAAATCCACTCAAAAACAATCAACAACAGATTATTAAAGATTCTTCCCAAAGTCATCAATACTAACCAAAAAGGTTTCGTTCCAGGTAGATTCATCTTGGATAACATCTTTACTATCAATGAAGTGATATCATACTGTAATCAAAAGAAAATAGGCGGAATAATAACATTCTACGATTTCGAAAAGGCTTTTGATTCCATCTCACACGACTCAATACTCAGAACATTATTTCATATAAATATTCCGTACAAGATTGTCAACCTCATTATGAGCCTCCTAACGGATTCAGAAGCAAGAGTAGAAGTGAACAATAATAAAACACGTCCTTTCACTATTAAAAGGGGGGTAAAACAAGGCGATCCCTTATCCCCTACCCTTTTCGTCCTAGTCATCGAATCTCTTGCAAGGGCAATATTGGAAGACAAAAACATTACCGGACTACCACTAAACGACGGCATCCAAAGAGAAAAATTCCAAGGTTTCGCGGACGACTCGACATCGTTGGTAAATGACAAAAACCAACTAAAAATAGTTCTTAAACACTTCAACACCTTCTGTAAAGCAACCTCTTCCAAACTAAATCTGGATAAGTCGGCCTCGATAGTTCTGGGAAATACTAACTACAATGGAATAGAGATTCCAGAATCTACCAATCCAGAAAGATACCTTGGATATTTTTTCACAAAGAATGGTATCCATAGGAAAATGCCAGAAATTCTCAGATCAATTCGCGCTTCCCTCCTACTCTGGAAAACGACCGGGACCACAGTAAAAACGAAAACAAGCATTCTCAAGGCCTTCGCATTATCCAAATTAACCTACTTTTCATACATAGAAAAATATAATGAAGATGAAATAAAACAAATAAACAAAATAGTAGAGTGGTTTCTATCGGCCTCAAACTATAAAAACTCTACTGGCTTCAATGTTATAAACCTCATGAGCGCAAAAAGATCAAAATATCCAATGGAACAAGGCGGATGGAACATATGGGACATCGAACAAAGACAAAAAGCCCAAAGACTATGGATAATCAATCAATTTATTCATGCACAAGAAAGCAATTCAATATCCTCAGCAACTCATAAAAGTTGGAACTTTCAATTAACGACAAATAAAATTACATCACAATTTCTAAAAAACAACCTAGAAGATTGGAACAGGAGCAGATCTAAAAGAGGAATTTTCCGATTCGCTGTTTCAATCAAAAATCAAATAGGTCAACCTTTATCACTATCCGAATGGTACAAAGAGATCGACACCAAAGAAGAAAAGATTCCAAAAACCTTTCTTCAAGACAACCTTTATATGAGAGGATATAACTACAATCTTCTTTTCACAAACATACTAAACATCAAGGATCCCAAAACTAAAAATACAATGTTTAGATTTCATTCGAGATGCCTCCCACTTAATTACCTTCACGAAAAACCATGCCCAATGTGCAATACCAATATGTCTATTGATCCATACGGACATTTATTCTTTGATTGCCCAAAAACAAAAAACTTCATTAATGTCAATAAACTAAAAAACTTCATCTTTGTAACAACAGGTAGACTCTTAAATTGGACGGTAAACAGAGTTAATGAAAATGGAAAAACTCTTATCAGAATATTTCCAAAACTCCCAAACAATGTTCCGACCGATAGCGAAGTGAACCCTGACTACGGAATAGACAGATTCCACAAACAATACTTCACCTGGTGCTACAAAGCAGTTAATTATGATTTATACAGACCCTTTGCATACAACAATGTAATAGCATTAGTCATGCATCACATATGGATATGGATTTGTAATCAAATTTATGGTGACAAAGCGCTTCAAGATACCAATTTGGATTTTGAATTGTTATCAAACAAATGGCACAAACTAGCATCACTAGAATATATTAAACTATTAAAAGACTACAAGCTATCAGCAGCCAAAGATCCAGAAATCTTTTGCGATAAAAACTCATATTACAGTAAAATGAAAAAAATCAAAAAAAGAATAGCAATCAAATACTGTATCCTTAGAAAATCACTTCCTAATAATGTGATGGTAGACTTTTTCATATAAAATAAAATTTCATAGAGAAAATAACAATCACTTAAAAAATCATATAAAAAATAAAAACCAAATAAATAAATAAACTTTATTATTGTTGAGACTAAGGTCTTACAATAATCATTAATATTAAAAAAAAAAAAAAAAAAAAAAAAAAAAAATCGAGTCTTGGTCATACCACGAAGTAACGTGGTCATAATTAAACCCTCATTATTGGAGGCTATACGTAGTGGTTCTGCGCTGAATCACACAGTCTCCGTGGCCTTGGTTCGAGCCTTAGGTCATACCACCAGGTAACGTGGTCATAAATAACACACCTCATTATCAACCGGAAAAAAAAAGCTCGACTTCCAAAAAAACAACAACAAAAAAAAACATGGTGATTAGAAATTCTAATCCCAATAATATTAAAAAAAAAAAAAAAAAAAAAAAAAAAAAAAAAAAAACCTCTTTTTTATCTATGGTGTAAAAAAACCCATGGGATTTTGGTTTTGCAAGAACTGCCAGCGCAGAACCATGGCCTTGTTTCGAGCCTTAGGTTAAACCAACAATTAATGTGGTCATAAATAACACACCTCATAATCAACCAGAAAAAAGATCGAAAAAATCATGGTGATTAGAAAAAAAAAAAAAAAAAAAATCAAATCAAATAAATTCGTAAAAAAAAGTTTTTAAATGGGTTTGTAAAAAAATTTATAAATCCGTGTCATATTAAATTTATTTTTGATATTAATTTGTATTGATATTTATATTATTTATACTATATTTTTAATTTTCTGTTACTTATTTGACACTCTTAAAGGGTTACCAAAAGAGTATCTCATAATTAAAATCCATGGACTTATTTGTTAGCAATAGTATTTAATTAAACGATTTATTTTTATAAAATAGACATAAAAAAAAAAAAAATAAAAGCAAAGTTTTATTTTCAAGGAGAAACATACAAAAAAAAAAAAATAAAAAAAAAAAACGAAGATTTAACTTGAAATGATCCGATTATTGAAATTTAAAAATAAATTCAAATTAATAATAATTTTTTTATTTTATAATTTATTTGATTCAATATTAATATCTGAATTATTAATACCATTTACATTTTGTGGATATAACTTTTCAACACCTATTTTATACATTTCATAATTTTTTAATTTAATTTGATCGAAATGATATGTAATACATTCATGAGTTTCAGTATCAAACCAACCACTTTTATCTTTAATAAATAATCTAGTGATAATCCTTGAACAAATAAAACCGACCACACCCAGTAGAATTGTAATATATGAACCAATATCCGAAAGAATTCTAATTGAGAGTTCAAAATTTGATTCAATTTTTTCTGTTATCACTGCATTTTCATTAAAATAAAATGTATATGTTAATACTACAAGTTGGCCAGATGAGATATCCACTTCTTTAGAGTTACTTGTTGCAAATGAATTAATAAACAATTCATTTTTTTCACCATTGGTTTGTAAAATTTTTTTTGATGTCCCAATTGTAAATTGTTGTGTTGAATCTGAATAAAAAATATCATCACCATACATAAAAAAAACGGAATATGTAATATTTTTTAAAAACGATGTTGTGATAATAGTAATCTTTTATATATTATAAAAAAAAAATAAAAAAATTAGTAGCTATATTTTTATGATTTGATAAATTTTATAAACTTTTAAAATAATAATTACACTCATAACCTCTTTTTCTCCTAAAGCAAAGTCATCATTTGAATAAAAACCAATCATATCTTCAGATATGTATACAAAGGTTTCATTTACAGTGTGGTAATCACAATTAATTTTAGGCATTGAATTGGAGCAATTTAACATTAATTCCATCGATGCACCACGATATTTTAAAAAATTAATAGCTCCAATAAAATTTAAGCCCAACAAAGAATTAATACCTAAATAAAAAGAAGGAAGCTAATTTTTTTTTTAAAAAAATTAATTTTTAATATTAAATTAGAAATATATAAAAAAATTAATTTTTTATATTACTCACATTTATTTTCTCTTTATAATCAGCTGTTACAGAAACTATTCTATTTGAAGAATCTTTATCAATGATTAAATAACAATAAGCTATAAAACAAAGACTTAAAAGAATATATTCAAAAACCTTTATTCTATACTTTTTCAAACTTATTTTATCATTATTAGGTATTCCAAATATTTTATTAAATACCATTCTTTAAAATATTTCAACTAATAAAAAATATATATATATATATATATAATAATATATATTTTAACTAAAAAAAAAAAATAAAAATAAAAATAAAATTAAAAAAAAAAAAATAAAAATAAAAATAAAATAAAAAAAAAAAAAAAAATATCTTTTTTTATATAAAAAAAAACTTAAAAAAAATTACTTAAAAAAAATTTCTTAAAAAAAATAAAGGATTCAGGTCATTTTAAAAGTTTTTTCGAGCAATTCTAAAAAAAAAAAAAAAAAAATTCAAATTTTTTGATTTTTTCAGAAGATATTTTCTTTTTTTGATGTTTTTTTCCGATTTTTTTTTTTTTTAAAAAAAACTTCATTTAATTTTTTATTTTTAAATACTAAGTTTTTTTTTTTTTAAAATTTAAATTTTTATTTAAAAAAATAACAAAGAATGGGTAAATTTCTAACAAATTATTACAAAAAAATTTTCAACTCTCCACATAATTTTGATGATATATCCTCAAAAAAAACAAAAAATTTTTTGATGTTATTGTGTTTTTTGGGTTTGATTCTTTGGATTATTATAATTATTATCGCTGTTAAAGATTCATTAAGTAGATTAACTTTTATGACAAATGAAATTGAAAATGAAATAACTGTAAATATAAAATTTATAATTATGTTACCATTCCTTTTCTAATTTTTATTGGCGTTTTATTAATATTATTATTATTATTATTATTATTATTATTATTATTATTATTATTATTATTATTATTATTATTATTATTATTATTATTATTATTATTATTATTATTATTATTATTATTATTATTATTATTATTATTATTATTATTATTATTATTATTATTATTATTATTATTATTATTATTATTATTATTATTATTATTATTATTTTTAAAAATTATTAATATATTTATTTTTTTTTTTTTTTTTTTTTTTTTTTTTTTTTTTTATTTTTTTTTTAAATAAAAGATCCCATCTATGGGACTTGGAGTTGTTAATAATATTTCACAATTTGCAATTAACCAAGTAAATTCTGATGTGATTTCAAGTGATATAGATTTTTCTAATGGGTCATATTGCTTGGATTATAATGATCCTCTAAATAAAATTTGTAAAAACAACGATAAATTTCCTTTTTTATCCAGTAAATCATCTCCTTTAGTAATTAGAGTATTAAATTTTAATCTAACATTTGAAAAACAATATTTCAATGTAAGTTCTAATATATTATTTTATATCATTTTTCTAAAAAAATATATTAATAATGTATAAAAAAAAAAAGTTAGACGTTGGACAAAAAGTATTAAAAAAAAACTCATCTGTTGATATGGTAACGGATTCATTAATTTTCATAGATTTTAATGGATATTCATTCAATCTTTATTCACCAATAGATTTTCAAATAATGGTTAAGAAAACAAAAAGAATTGACAGATACCAAAATGAATACGTCAATTTTATTCCAAGTGTAATTGGTTCTGGTAGAAAAACATTGCATTGCACATATTATCCAGACACAAATTATTCATATAGAGATTGTTTAACTACTTCTATATCAGTGATTTATGAATCAAATATTGTTTCAGTTTACAGAGAAGAAACAAATTTACAATTATTTAAAAGAATTTTAAAAGATATTTTCTCAATTGGAAAATTAGTATTGACGATTATGTCATTAATAATAATATATTATCAAAGAAAATTTTTATTTACAGAACAAACTGCAAGGTTTGATAATTCAATAAGAGATGCTGTTTTATACCATTTTAACATTCATGAGTTAAATCCAGCTGACGATGAAGAAAAACCACCTGGTTGTTTTGGAAGATTATTAAATTCCATTTCATCAAAAATAAAAAAAATATTTTGTTGTTGTGGTTGTTGTGGTTGTTGTGAAACTCAACAACCTGTAAAGTTATCAAGAGAACAAAAGATTCAAAAGGAAACCAAAGGATCAAATAATCCTTTTTTTAGATTATTTCAAGGTATTCCAAATATGGATAGTCACAGTTTTTCATTGGGTATAATCAGTAATATTAAATGGGGTATCGTCGTAGTTGTTGTTATTATATATGGTGTTTTTATTGGTATTCAAGATTGGAATAATAGATTAATTATATTAAAATTAGATGCTCTTGATCAATTGGAAGTACCTGATGTTAATTTTGTTTCTGGATATGATAATTTTTTAATGGAGTACCAAGAATATTTACCAAGTGGTCAATCAAAACAATGTAAAATTGATGAAACTCTCCAAGAAGTTGTAAATTGTACCTATTCACTAGCAAATGAATTCAACTATCCAAACAGTACCTTATCTTTTAGTTCAAACCAATATGATATATTTTCAAATGTATCAATAAATAATGGTACAGTTCTCTTAAAAGATAATCAATACTATAGATTAACTTTTAAAACAAGAATTGCAATTTGGGATCCTTTTCCATCGTTTGATCATAGTACATTGACAATGAATATAAATGGACTAGATTACAATCTAAGAACATTTTCAAACAATACAGTTCAGTTAGAGAAAAGTGTTTACCATTATTCAAATGGAACATCAATCATTTCTTACAATCCTAAAATATTCCAATCTTTGAATCAAATGGAATATATTGGTAAGAGTGTTACACCAAACTATACTTTATATGATTGTAGTGCAATAATAACCTTCTTCTATTCCTCAACAAATGTTAAGCATATATTTATCGAAGGTAATAGAGATTTAGGATTGAGAGTTCTTTCAGATATTGGTGCATTTTATTCTCCTGTTAGTATTTTCATTACTCTATTTTTTTCATATTTAGTTGTTCGTTTTGCAAATAAAGATCCAACAACACATGTTGAACCATCTGTAAGAGAGGCAATTCTTTATCATATGAAATATTTTGATAGATATTCGAAAAAATTCAAAAAAGAAGCTACAGTTAAAAAATAATAATAAAAAACAATATTTTTTTATTTTTTATTTAAAGAGTTAATTCCTTTTATTTGTTAAAAATATTCTATTAATTTTAGAAAAAAAAATAAAAGAAAAAAAATGGTTTTAATAATTAGTTGTTTTTTAAATTTAAAAAAAAAAAAAAAAAAAAAACTTACTTTCTATAAATTCACTTGACCTATAAGGTAAAAAATAAATTTTAATTGAATAGAGGTAGATGAGGGTATAATATATTAAATTTGATGTGATAATGATAAAATCTATTTTTTTTTTAATAATTTTTTTTTTGAAAAAATATTCACATTAATACTTCCAGATCTTGCTATTGAGCCCATGATTATTCAATTAATATTTCAGTATATGATAATATTAAAATGAGTTAATAATAAAAATAAAAATAAAAATTACTTACTCAAACCTTTAATGATAATACTTTGATAATAAAAAAAAAAAAAAAAAAAAAAAAAAAAAATTAAAAAAAAAAAAAAAAAAAAAAAGTTTGGGGGAAATAAATAAAAAAAAAATGAAAGAAATTATGTAAGATCAATTTTATTTTAATTTTTTATTTTTAAAAAAAAAATAAAATTATTTTCTTCATTTTTTTTTTTTTTTTTTTCAGTTTTGTTATTTCAAATAATCTCAAATAATTCTTTAAAAAAGTATTTAATTCACAAATAAAAAAAAAAAGATCTAAAAATTGAAAAAAAAATCATACCATTTTTTTTTTTTTTTTTTTTTTTTTTTGAAAAAAATCAATACTTTTTTTTTTTTCTCAGTTCAACAAAATAAAAAAAAGTAATACACATAAATGGACATAAATAGTATTTATAACAACAATGAAAATACTATAAATTATAAAGGTGAAATATTATTTTGGAAAGTATTTCATAATAAATTTCTATTAAATTTAATATTAGATTTAATTAATACAATGGAATGGGTTGAATATGAAGATTATAAACAAATTAATTTTAACAATAGAAAAAAGTTTAAAAATATTAAATCTATGAAGTGGATGATTGAAAATAAACAATATGAATTATTGAAATGCAAATTATCACATAAAGATGAATTTATTAAAATAGATAGAGATGGTATTAAAGAATTATTTAAAATTGGTTCAATAAAAAGAGATTTAAAAAAGAATATAAAGCAAACAATTACAACAGAAAATATAGAAAAAACCCAATCAAATAATTTAATATTAAAAGAAATAATTGAATTATTATTAGAAAATAGAATTGAAGAAATGAATGAGTTTAAATCAATTTTATTAGATATTGCAATTGAAAATGAAAATCTACAAGTTATTAATATTTTAATAAATAAACCATTTTCGATTGAATTAAATCATTCACATATAGAATATTCGATATTAAATTCAACACCAAAATTATTAGAAACAATAGCCAATATTTTAATTTATTCAACCACATCATTATCATCATTATCATCATCATCATCATTATCATCATCATTATCATCATCATCATCATCATCATCATCATCATCATCATCATCATCATCATCATCATCATCATCATCATCATCATCATCATCATCATCATCATCATCATCATCATCATCATCATCATCATCATCATCATCATCATCATCATCATCATCATCATCATCATCATCATCATCATCATCATCATCATCATCATCATCATCATCATCGTCTTCAATCATTTTAGAATCAATAAAAGATAAATCAATTTATAATTCATTTAAAAATAATATTAATAATAAGAAAATGTTAAAATTTATATTAAATAATAAAAATTTTTATAATATACCAAATTCATATCCAACAACAGTTTTAAAATTAGATATTGAGTCAATATTATCAATTGATTCAATTGATATTCAAAATAAATTATTTGAATATGGTTTTAATAATGTAATAACAAAAAAAGTATCAAAACTTAGTAAAGAATTAATAAATAAAATAATAACAAGTAAAACAAATAGTAGTTATATTAGGAATTTAAAAGATGAAATTAAAAGAATTGAACCAATAGATTTAAATCAAGCAATACAAATGACAGAGAACATTAGTATTGAATTTATTAAATTTTATACATCATTACCGAATAAATATTCAAATTTGGTAATAAATAATAAAATAAAATTTTTTATTACATCTTTAAGTAGTGAGGAAGATTATCAAATTGCAATTGATTCAATATCACCATTTTCAGTATTTCAATCAATATCAAATGGTAATGATAATGAAAATTCAAAAATATTGTTTAAAAATTTATTTCCAAATAAATGGAATATTATATTAAAAAGTTATTCAGCTCAAAGACAATTAATAATTGATGATTTCGAAACAATTGATTGGTTAATAGAAAATAAAGAACCTTTTAAATTATTATTTGGTGGGTTTACAAATAGAGTTTGTTTTAAAACATATCAACTATTAGAAAATGCATTTTCGAGATCATTTTTTGAACCAAATTTACAAACAATACCATCATCCTATTATAGATATCCATTTTTTGTTGCCATTGGTAATTGTGACGTTGATTCATTAAAATATATAAACAAAAATCACAAATTAGGATTTGAATATACTGATTTTAGACCAGGTCAATTTGCATTTCTTTTAAGAAAATGTAATTTTAGTGATAAATCAATTGATGATTTAAATAAATTAAATGTTTATTTAAACAAAGAAGGTTTCAATTATTTTTCAATGGTATTATTTAAACATTATATTGATGTATGCACAAGTCCAAACATTGTTAATTTCGATATTTCAAATTTAAAAATTGATTTTAGTGAAAGATTTTATGAAAGTTCAATTAGTCAATTCATATGGTCAATACTAGGAGTGTCACCCAAAAAGATATTATTTTTTTTAAATAATAATTACAATCCAATAATTACAAATCCTAATTTATTTACAACCCAGTCATTAAGAGTGCTTGATGGTTTTATTATTTATAAATTAAAAGATGATACCATACCTATATTATATCGCACACACCATCAAATTAATGATGTAATATCATGCATTGAAATATTTATAAATCTTTATAAAGCCATTAATGATTTAAAAGATCAAAATATTTTATCAAAGTATCAATTAATTATAAATCATTTGTTTAGAAGATTAATTCAATCAAAATCGATAACAATGGAAATTTTAAACAATGTTTATTCATTAATTACAAATGATACTGAAATTGAAATTGATCATTCACTATTTCATTCAATTCATTATTTAAATATAAAATCAAAAAGATTAAGTAAATATATAATGGAATTACCATTTTTAAAATCAATTTTTAAAGTAATTGGCAAGGGTTATGAACTTGGTTATAAATATAATCAAGAATATGATTTCGATGGTTATAATATTGGTAGATATTTCAATGTAAATCAATTAACATTTAACTACATTCAAAATTCATCATTTAATGAACTATTAAATGAATTAATTAATCAACTATCACATAAACCAGCTTTAGAAGACCCAAAAATGATATTAAAAGAATTGGAAATTAACAATTTACATTATTATACAACATGTTTAAACTCAAATTTAAATTATTTTTTATCAATACACCAAATTGATTTATTTTTTGAATATTTAAATTTCATTCAAAATCAATTAAATGATTCAAATATATCAATTAACCAATTACCCCAAATTATAAATAATAATGATGATGAAATTGATAACAAAGTTAATGATTATAGTGAAATTTCAAATAAACTTAATGAACTAGAATTAATATCAAATAGAGACAATAATCCAAACTTTTGTGGGTGTATCGATCAAGATAATAAAGTATTTTTAAAACCATTTAATAATGGAAGTGTATTTTATATATCAAATGAAATCTATTATAAATCAAATAAATGTTTGTCAGATTCAGAATTTTATAAATTAATTACATTTAATCATTATAGTTCATTTATTCAATTTTTAAAATCGAATAATATAAAAAAATCATTTCTACAAAAACATAATAATACGATTAAACATATTTTGTTGGATCATATTAAATAAATAAAATTAATTTTTGATTTTTTTAAATTATAATGTATAAAAAGATATTTTAATTTTTTTTTTTTTTTTTTTTTTTTTTTTTTTTTATTATTATTTAAAGAAATAATTCCATTTCATACTGTGATACAAAAAAATCTAAACCAATTCTTTTGCTAAAGAAATTTTTTAAATTATCAAATCCTTCTTCAATATTTGAAACGTTGAATGATTGGAATTCATTTAACATTGTATAAATTAATTTAGTTGCCACATTTTTGTTTCTGTAGGTTGGTTTAACATAGATTTGTCTTATTCTTTCACTTTTTGAGTGTATTGATAAAAATCCAATAATCTCATTGGTTTTATTATCTTTTGCAAGCCAAATTTTATTAAATCCCATATTAAATTCTCTTTGGATGACTTGATTTGTGTTTGACCAAGATGGGTTCATTCTTGGTTGTTTTTCACAACCATTTTCGTTTTCAATGAAATAAATTATATGATCTGTTAATTTTTCAACCTTTTCAATCATTATATTATTTATAAACTCTTTATCGCTATCCAAATATTTTATTAATGAATCGTTGCTTTTAAAATCTCCTTTATATGAAATTAATTCCCTATTTATTTTAAATCCACAATTTTCATAAACTTTAATTGCACGAGGATTGGTTTGAATGACCTCTAATACTATACTCTTTATACCATTTTCTTTGAAAAATGATTTCGTTTGAGAAATTGATTTTTCAATTAATTTATTACCTCTTGCTGTTGGTACCACACCTGTAGCTGCATTATATAACCTTTTTGGATTTTTTAAATCATCTGGTGCTAATAAAACAAATCCTTCCAATTTATTTTCTTCTAGTTCACTATAAATACCAATAGAATGATCCATTGATATATCATCTCCTTGGATTTTTTGTGAAAGTGATTCTTCTGTAACAACAAATTTAATTACATAATCTGAAAATGACAAATTGAATACATCTAAAATAAAAAAATATAAAGTATAAAAATTTGATTTTGAATTATTAATCCTTTTTAAAAATTAATATAAAATTACCTGTCAATTCTTTTAAATTAAAGTTTGATCCAATTGTTTTAATAATTTTCATTGTTAACTATTATTGTTATACAATTAAAAAAAAACAAAAAAAAAAAAAAATTTATGAAAAAACGAATTTTTTTTTTTTTTAATTTTGAGAAAAATAGCTTAAAAAACTCTGTTTTTAGTAAAAGGTAAAAGTAGGAAAAAAGAAAATTTTCCCTGGGAATGATTCATTTCAACTATTATGGTAATAGAACGATAGTTAAGTGACCGAATAATTATAATAATGAAAAAAAAAAAAAAAAAAAAAAAAAAATAAAAAAAAATGTCAGAAATGTTTTTTCATCAAAAATATCTCTTTTGATTTTTTTTTTTTTTTAATACCAAAAAATCTAAAAAAAAAAAAAAAAAAAAAAAAAAAAAAAAAAGTTTTTCATTTTTTTATAGATTTTTTTTTTTCATACTAAAAAAAATGTATTCAATTAAATCTTTAGTATTATTACTATCTATTTTAATAAATATTTCTTTTGGAAATTTTATTAATTTCATCCCCTATGATAATTCAGATTGCACTGGAAGCGTTAGTGGAGGAGGATGGTCAATTTTAGAGTATAGCTGTTTTTCGATTGATGTTAGATATAATTACCAATTTACTACCCATACCTTAAATGGTGAAGGATTTATTCAATGGGTAAGATATAAATTTCAATTAAAAACCACAAAAAAAAAAAAAAAAAAAAAGTTTTTTACTAAAAAAAAATAAAAAAAATAAAAGACTCAATTCCCAAGAGTTGTTGGAAAAACACAATGTTTTTATCAAGATTTACCAATTAGTAATGCATCAATTGGTTCATGTTATAAGAATACAGCTGAATCAACATTTGATATTTTTCGTTCATTACCAACAAACCAATATTATTTAATTTCCGTCACTAGTGAACCATATTATCCAACCAATCAACTAGGTATGATTGTTTTACAATATATGGGTAATGGTGAATGTTCAAATGATAATATTGAGATAATTCAATATTTTACTAATAACACTGAAAGTGTAGATGGTATAACTGGAATTCAAATGAATTGGTATTGTAACCATGCAAATGAACCATACGAAAGTCAATGTTTTAATGGAAAGAATTGTTTTGATATGCCACAACAATACAAATGTTCACACACTCATCCATTCTTTAATACATCCGATGAAATATCTGGTGGCACAGGAGCAGGTGATTATAGTGGTACAGGTTCAGGTAGTAGTAGCGGTAATAGTGGCACAAGTGATGGAGGTAGTAGCAGTGGCAGTGGAAGTGGCAGTGGTAGTGGCGCATTTATCTCAATCAATGTTGACCAAAAACAATATAATAATAATAATAATAAAAATAATAATAACAATAATAACAATCACAATAATCAATTTGAAAAGTCAACTGGGGATGGAGATATTACTAAACCTCAAAATAATTATATAACATCATTTTGTACTTGATAAAGTATTAAAATTTTCATTGTTAAATAAATAAAAATAGAATATATATATTTTTTATGATGTTTTAAAATTGCTATTCAAAATTATTTCATTTTTATTAATTTATTTTTTCATTTCACCAGCAGCTTCTAAAAGGATTATTGTTTCACTATTATCATCATCATTTCTAATTTGTTTTTTGTTTACGATTGGGATCTGTAAAGTATAGAAATAATCTAAACCCATATAAGTATCTGAATATAATTTTATATTATAGTTTGTAGAAGATTGGTATGGAGCATTTGGAATTTTAAAGTTTGCAGTTACTGAATTTGAAATCATTTGTGGTACTCTCTTAAATCCAATCATTTGTTCTTTCTCATTTGTTAATACCATAATCCAACCTTCATCTTTATCCTTACTATATAATGGTGCAAATGCATGACCACTGGAGAACTTCTTATTCTCTCTTGTGACTTTAATTTTGATATTAAATTCTTGACCTGAATATACTGTTGATTTACTACTATTATTATTGTTACTATTATTTTTCTTTTTGTTCTTATTTTCATCATCATTATCATTATTACTATTACTATTAATAAAATGTTCAATTTTAATTTTTGGCAAATGATCAATAACATTTATAGTTTCTTTAATTTGAGAATCTGAAAGACCGATATTAGATAAAGAGGAATGGATTTTATCTTTTGGAATTTTCAAAATATCTGCAAGGTTAGAGATTTGTTCACCATTTGGTAAGATTAAATTTGAACAGAGGAAATCAGCAAAATCTTTGGTGATATGTGGTAAAATCATCAATGAAGAGTCATAATCCCAACGACCTTGTACCAACATTTGTAACAATTTAATGACTTGAATGGCGGTAGCGAAATAACCATATTCAAAGGCGACATCAATCATAGCTTGAAGGATACGAATACCTTGATCCAATGCAGACTTGGTATCGGTGATGAAATCAGTGATTGGTAATGGGCATCTTTGGAAATGAGCTTGCAATAATAGATGAACTTTGGTATGAGAATCTTCATAGTTTCCAATTTTAATTGGGAGATTTTCATTCAACTCTTCGTTCAAAATCTCTTCGTTGTGTCTTACTGGGAATTCACTATATTCAGCGGCATCGGACAATACTCTCAAAAGTGTTTTGATATCACTGTCACGTTTAATGTTGTCAGAGAAGTTTTGAACGGTTTTATAATTCAAATAATAGAAAGATGCAATTTTACCCATGGACATCGGTATGATTTCATCGTATTCATTGATTTCGATACAACTTGATTGTTCGAGATCTGCCAAAGTTGAATCCAAAAGATCAGAGAGATATTGATTTACAGCCTCGACACTATTATCTTCGAGACCATAGTAAGAGGGTGATACAACTAAACGACGGAAAAAGAATGTGTTTACCAAGTAGTTGATTGCACCTTGCTTTGATTGAATTGTACCCGATACGATCTCTGCATTCAAATGGTCATGTAAAAAGTCTTTGAGATGACTTTCCACTGGGAATGGATCATAGAGGAATTTCTTGTAAAATTGTTTCTTTGGTTCATGTACCATTACCATTGCCTTACCTTCCTTATCGAATTGTGGACGACCTGCACGACCAATCATTTGAAGCACATCAGTCAATGGGAAATCGACATAACGTTTGGTTTTACCATCGAAATATTCAGTACCTTTTATAATGACTAAATGAGCAGGTAAATTTACACCCCAAGCCAAAGTACTGGTGGAGATTAGAATTTGAATTTTATTCTCACCGAAAAGTGTTTCAACGATTGTACGGTCACCATCATTTAAACCGGCATGATGCATACCAATACCAAATGAAAGTGTATGTCTAAGATGTTGATCTTTGATACGATCCAATATTGGTTCAATGTCGTATCCTTTTTGAATCCATTGTAATGGATCATTATCGACTACTAAATATGAAATTAAATCTAAAGCGGTCAAACGAGTTTGACGACGACTGCTTACGAAAATTAAGACTGGTTTCTTAGGTGAGTAGGTTGAAATTGCTGCAAATGATGGTTTGTTCATAGTTTGCATACGTGGACAATAGTTTTTACCTTGGAAACCTTGAATATGAACCTCAATTGGAACTGGACGACAGGATGGTCTAAAGTTGAAAAGGCCAACTCTATCGATACCCATCCACTCTGAAAGATCGATTGCATTTGCCATGGCAGTTGACAAACCAACCACACGAATGTTGACACCAGTTTGTTTGGAAATCAATTTCATACGACTAACGATTACCTCCAAGATAGGACCACGCAATTCACCAATCAAATGAATCTCATCGATAATCAAAAGAGACACAGAGGTGACATAGGAACGATTCTTCCAATTTCTACTGATACCATCCCATTTCTCTGGTGTAGTTGTAACGATATCGGCATTTTGTAATGCAATCATGTTTGGAGTGTAATCACCAGTTAACTCTACCAATTTCTTGCCTAATTTTTCTTGGAATTTAACCTTCCAATCGTTCATTCTTTCACGTACCAATGCTTTCAATGGAGCGATATAAACTATTTTCATATGTGGCTCATCTCTAAACACTTTAAACATTGCTAACTCTGCACAAATGGTTTTACCCGAACCAGTTGGTGAACCTAACAATACATTGTTATTTGTGTAATAGAGAGTATGGAATACTTGAGTTTGAATTGGATTGAAATGAGAGAATTTGAATAACGATTCAAAGGATTTATTTTTCAATGCTTCCTTTGGTAATGGTTGTAAATCCAATAGCTCTGTGTTTACGACACGATCTTGTTGTGGCAATACTAAATGTCTGAAAGAGATCTCTCTGATACCTTCAGAACCTAAAAAACGATCAGAGATATAATGCAAAAAGAATTGAGATGGCATTGGATTTGGTAATGGTATAATACAAGTCAAAGTGATTGGATCAGTTTGATTGTAGATCTTTTTAGTTAACATGAAATATTCACTATGGAAAATGTATTGACTCTCATTATCTTGAACCCAAATCCAAAAGGGTTGACTATCACCATGCATCTTATCATTCCAACTGAACATTGGTATCAAAGTCATATTGATACGAATGATGTTTGCTGTAATTGGTTGAACTTGAATTTCAAAATCCAATTTTGGGAATTGTTGTGCAATCTTTCTGGTAGTCTTTGCAATCAATTGGTTACCCAATACAAAGGATAATTCACCGATTTCCATGTCACATATTCTTTCAGGTGTCCAATCCCTCTCCTCGATCTTTCTAATGGTATCGAGCGATAATACTTTGGCTTGACGTAATGGTGACTCGAAATGCCAGAGTTGATGATCAACCATCTTACAAAGATCCAAAATTGTCTTACTAACTGTGCACCAACCTTTCTTAAGACAGATTTCAAAAAGACCTCTTAAAATTCTTGAACTATTTTGAACAGTATAGTTTGAATCGCTTACCAAACTAAAACCATCAATGTTTGCACGTGAAAAGAAGGCTTGAAGTAAACATTTCACCTTTGAATGACTATCCAAAACAGTTAACTCGTAGTAACATTGATTCTCTGAAAGCTTATCCAATTCCGAAGATTCCTCTTCACGTAGGGTGATATTTTCAAACTCTGAAGAGTTTGATAAAATGTTTAAAATTTGATCTTGACCCAATTGATCGTTTAACATCTCATTGAAAGTTTCAATCGATGGATGTTTAATGTAGTAATGAGATGCGATTCTACCCAATTCAGTCATACCTAGAGTTTCGGATTGTTCATCGAAACGAGTCATCTTACATTGTTCTAGCTTCTTTGCGGATCTAATAATAATTTCACGTTTGAACTCTTCGAGTTGTGGATCTTTTGAACGTTGAGAGTTTGCAATACCATAAGCCAATGGATTTTGAAGCATTCTAATGAATAGATAGGTGTAACTTAACCAATTAACCGCTTCATTAACATTTGACACTGTACCCAAAACGATCTCTGCATTCAAATGATCCTCAAGATTTGTAATGAATTTGCTTTCGATTGGCATAGAACTTGACATCAACGAGAGATAATGATCCAGTCTATCCTTTGAAGTTAAGAGGAAGCCCTCACCACTTGTATCGAATTGTGGACGACCCGCACGACCAAAGATTTGCATAACATCAGAGATACCAAGATCCATGAAACCACCATTCTTTGCATTATAAACCTGAGTTCCTTTGATGATTACAGTATGTGCTGGTAAATTGACACCCCAGGCCAATGTTGCTGTACAAACCAATACTTTGATGGTACCATTGGCAAAGTATTTTTCCACGACATTTCTATCGGATCTTAAAAGACCAGCATGATGTACAGAGATACCATGTTGAAACAATGACCTAATCTCTTTACTCTTTACCTTTTCAAATTCTTTCTTTGCACCAAATGAAGGTTCATCAGAAGAGAAACGGAAATGTTTCTCTTTGGCGAAATCATTCATAATCTCTGCAGTTTTTACAGTGTCCTTTCTAGAGTGAACAAATATCATAACTTGATGACCCTCCTTCAATGATTTCTCCAATCTCTCATAACAAAGTTGATTCATATTGTTTTTCATAGCCATTATACCTTTGTCATCCTTGACACCAATGAAATTTTGAGTCAAGGGTACTGGACGATAGGACGAGTCGAAAAAGTGAGTACCTGAAGGTGGTGCCCTAATGAATCTTGCAACATCTTTATAGTTTGGTAAAGTTGCAGATAAACCAACGATACGGATCATCTCTTGAGTGGTTTCAACTTGACGAAGTGTTCTCGCAACAATACACTCCAATACCGGACCTCTCTCTTCATGAAGTAAATGAATCTCATCGATAATTATCAATCTAACCAATTTAGTTAATGCAACATCACTACTCTTTCTAGTGATAACATCCCATTTCTCTGGTGTGGTGACAATGATTTGAGTTTCTTTGAGTTCCTTTTGAGTTAGTTGCATATCACCTGTCAACTCTTTTGATACGACTCCCAAGTATTTCAAAGAGCTTGAAAACTTTTCGACCATTTCACTTGCCAACGCTTTCAATGGTGCAATGTAAATGATCTTGAAACTATCTTTATCCAAGTAACCATATGGATTGATATTACTTTCAATCTCATGTAATATTGTTAACAAGGCGATATTGGTTTTACCAGCACCAGTTGGTGCGGAAATCAATATGTTTTCATTGCTTTTATATGCAGATTCAAAGACACGACTTTGAATACGATTCAATTTTTTTATACTACCAAATGCAGCTCTACTAATCTCTGCAATCGATTCCTCAATTTCCACCAATTTTTCATTGTCTGCAAATGGTTTGGCCAATGAATAAGGTACCATAACTTCAGTGTGTGTGGTTTTCTCAGTTCTAACCGTACCCTTTGGTAATGCAATCTTACCACCATATGGCAAATCAACGGTAATATCGCCACCTGTGAATTCTTTTTGATTATATATTGTTGGTTGTTCAAATTGTTGTTGACTATGATCAATGAATTTAATTTGTTGGTCATCTTGTTGTTGATATTGTTGTTCATTTTTATATCTTTTTTTATCATCTTTTTTCAATTGTTTATCAAAATTCTTTTCATCTTTTGTTTGAATTGTAAAATGATTGAGAGGGCCAGAATGATTCGATGCTCTATAACCAGACACACAAGAACCTAAAATACTATCACGATACTTTATAATATCGGCAACTAACTCCAAGTGATCGAAACCTAATAAATTGGTCATATCCTCTTCGATTGTTTCTTTTTTATTCTTTAAAAATAACATTATACTATTGTAAATCTCTTCTGATGATATACCTAAACCAATTGAAATTACGCTACATTCCTCTCTTAACCATTCTATTGTATATGGGCTACTCTCTGTTGTATTGTTGTTATTTGATTCTGAGGAAGCAACAGCTAATTTCTTTAGTTTTTTTGATTTTTTAATTTGACCAGGTTGATGAATCAATACCATATCACTTAGAGGTGTATTTACAAGTTCGGATTTTTCTTTTTCTTTTTGTTCATCAATGTTATTATTGATTTTGGTATTAATAAAATGATTGATCTCATCGAAAATTGACATTTCATCCTTATCTTCAAAGTGTAATTGATAATTTGATGGTAATTGCCATTCCATTGATTCAAATGAATCAATGGTTTGAATTGATTCATTCGATGCTTTTGAATCCGATTCAAATGGATTCTTTATTTGTAATAGGAGACTAACTTGTTCATTCAATTTATTGAACATAGCTACCTTAAAGAGTGAATGAAAGATTTGACGTAATGATTCACATTTAGATGGTTTATCTTTATGTGGATTGGCAACAATCATAAATGTTTCATATACTGCTGATGCTATCTCATCTGATGGTATTTCATCATCTCCAATCATCTCCAATACAATCTCTTTAAATTTATTAAAAATTTGTCTGTTCTCTTTTTCTTTATCTTTATTTTGTTCTAATATAAAATAATAAAGAAAATAAAATATAAATATTTTCAATGATTTATTTTTATTAGTCACTGTTTTTTTTTTTTTTTTATTAAACTAAAAAAATATAAATAAAAAAAAATAAAAAAAAACCTACTACTATCACTAAAATAACTCCAAGTTAATTGACCTTTTTCAATAATTCTATCCTTTTCTTTTTTCTTTTCATTTCTTTTTTTCATAATTTCTTTATTACGAGCTACTACTTGTTCATCAAATGTTTGATTAATGCCATTTGTTAATGATCTAAGTGTATTACTAATGGTGGGTTCAAATTTATTCTGATTATCGAATATACCCATTCTTTAAATTTTTTGTTTTAATTTGTTTATTTGTTTTTTTTTTTTTTTTTTTTTTTTGTTTTTAATTGAGTATAGTGGGTTTGCAATTTAGTTGAAATGAAAAAATAAAAAAAATAAAAAATAAAAAATAAAAAAAAAGTAAAAAAAATGAGATTAAAACCAGAAAAAAAATGATTTTTTTGGGAAATTGGTGCGTTTCCATTTTATTTTTTTAGTAATTTGGTAAAAAATTAAAAATTAAAAAAATTAAAAATTAATAATTATATTACCATTAATAAAATGAAAATTTTCATTTATATAGTTTTTTTATTTTTTTAATTTTATTTTTTTTTTTCATTTTTTTTTACAACACAACTCATGTATAAAGAAATACATATATTTGTTTTAGAAAATGTAATTTATATATTAAATTTTTTTTAAATAAATTAAATTTTATTACGATAATATTATTACTTTGGTTTTCCTGGTTTATCAGAATTCACTCCAAATCAAACCCCTCTTCAAGCTTCAACAATTTCAATCAATTCAACCAAGCGAAAAAACCACAGAAAGTCAAAAAAAAAAAAAAATATAGAGAAACAACTTTTATTTTTTTTTTCTTTAGCTGACAATTTATGATCTTAAACCAAAGCAGGTGCCGTAATAATATTCTTTTCTGCATTACTTTGGATTTGATCTTTTTTTGATACTACTTCACCAATTGAGCCAAGACTTTCAAATAATTATTATCTTCACTTGAGTTTAAAAATAATATTTTAATTCGATCATTTTTGTAAAATTTTAATTATTTATAATTTATAAAATTACTAATACAATGAATAAGTTGAATATCATTTGTTGAACAACTTGTAATACTTGATTGTTCATAATAGAATTCAGTACGACTAGTTTGATTACCAATTGAAATTAAAATTTCTTCCACAACCTTTAGGAATGAGTATGAATGTATTGGATACCCTATTGATTTTTTAATTTCAATACCTTTGATTGTAATATTATTTTTTAATTTAATAGTTGCTGAACTATTATATCAATACCATTGAAATGAACTTGAAATAATGATGATGATTCTGACTTTGGTTATCTTAGTGTTGAGGCTAATGCTAATGTTTTGATATTGATATTGATGTTGATGTCGATGTCGATGTTGATGTTGATGTTGATGTTGATATTGATGTTGATGTTGATGTTGATGTTGATGTTGATGTTGATGTTGATGTTGATGTTGATGTTGATGTTGATGTTGATGTTGATGTTGATGTTGATGTTGATGTTGATGTTGATGTTGATGTTGATCCCCATTGAATTCACCAAATTTGACTCATCATTTTTCAATGACCCTAACCATTCAGTGTGGTGGAGATAGAAAAGATGATGGTTATGATTCCACTGACTGTTAAGAAGCTGAAACTGTAGTTGTTGTTATTATTGGTGTTTAAAGAGTTGATGTTGTTGTAGTTGATGATGGTCGATGTAGGTGTTTGTACATTTGTTGCTGTAATTATTGTTGTTGGTGTTGGTATTGCTGTTACGGTTAATGTCACTGTTTTTGGTGTTGATTCTGTTACTATTGATTGTGGTGTTTTTTCTTGTTATCAATACTACTACTACTACTACTACTTATGTAAAGGTGTCGTAATTTTCTTGTTTTTATTTGCTTCATTTAAATCTTCATGATAATTTGTGAATTCATGATCACCCATCATACCTTTAATAACTTTATCAGCATTATCTTCATCTCTTAATACCGATTTCTGACCTACTGCACCACCTTTTTTATTACGATTTTGATATTGAATGTTTAGAATTTGCTCCTCTGTTAACTCTAGATCCTTGCAACCATAGACTTCTACATATTCAATCTTATATTCAGGTTGTGAAGATAACATCGTATTACCATAGGTACTGGCTCTAGGTTTACCATCACCATTGCTCAGTATCTCATCTGAACCTTTACTCTCGCCATTCTCCATGAGATGATCTATTGAAAATGCATATAAAAGTTCACCACCCATTGCAAATCCATTGAACAATGTTTTAGAATCTGCATTAAAGTATTGAAAACATTGATCCAATCCTGTCGATCTGAAAACCTCTATCTTTGGTTTCAAAGTGAAAACAAAATTGTTTTTATCACCATAGAATTTAGGATACTTGATCTTTAGATTCTCGTCACAGAATCCACCGAAAATGTGACCTTCTTCCCCCTCCTCCTTTATTATTACGATGATCGATCCTTTTTCAGTTGAATGATGTTGAAATCTATTGAATGAATGACCATCCCTAGATGATGAAAATAATAATTTCCATGTATCCCTATATGAATCATCTGGTAAATATCTTGCTATCCATCTAATATGTTCCTCTGTTAATAATTTAGATTTCTCTGTTATATCTGGTACTTTAACATAAAATTGATTTTTATTACTATTATTATTATTATTATCACTTGTTTCTTTTTTTTCTTCTATATTTGTTTGATTTTGATGTTTTGATGCTGAAGGACCCATTCTATGTGTATGTATATTTATTTATTTATTTATTTATTTATTTATTTATTTATTATTTATTTATTTATTATTTATTTATTTATTTATTTATTTATTTATTTATTATTTATTTATTTATTTGTTTTTTATTTATTTTTTATTTATTTATTTATTTATTTATTTATTATTATTTGTTTGTTTTGTTTTTTTTAGTAATGAACAATTTTTTTTTTTTTTTAAATTTTTTTTTTTTTTCAAATAAAATTAAAAACCAACACTATTTTTTTTTTTTTTCCCAGGTTATTTTACTTTTTTTTTTTTTTCTCATTATTATAAGAGATTTAAAAAATAAAAATAAAAATAAAAATAAAAATAAAATGAAAAATAAAAAATAAAGAAAAAAAGACAAAAAAATAAATAATAATTAATATAAATTAGTTTACAAAAAGTGTTTTAAAAATTTTATTTTTTTACTGTTTGGTTTCATTTTTTTTTTTTTTACCAATTTAATAATTCATAACCCATCCAAATCATACTAGTACCAGCGACGATAAATGGTGAAATAGCATTTTTAAATGTACTAGTTTTGTAAATGAAACATTCAGTTATAAAATGTCCACCAGCAATTAAGAATGAAACAAAAGTACAAGCATATAATGCTTTATTGAATGGATTAAATGCTGTAGCTATACAAAGTGTAAAACTCATCATTGTCCAACTACCAAACAATCTACAAAATAATGGATTAACTTTAAATAATAATAATAATAATAAATAAGTAAATAATTAGAAATAATGATAATTTTTTTTTTTTTTTTTTTTCCAATCATTTTGATCCTCTAACATACTTGATTTTTGATCACCAGAATAAACATTTGATTTAATTCTTGATTGATTAAAGAATGCTTGTGATGCACCTAACAATCTTAAACTAGCAACAACTAAAAGCCAAATTGATATCTTTTGCATTTTCACTTTTTCCCCACAAAACGATTGATTTTTTTTAAAAAAAAAAAAAAAAAAAAAAAATCAAAAACAAAGACTTGTTTTAAAAAAAAAAAAAAAAAAAAAAAAAAATGAAAAAAAAAAAATGAAAAAAAAAAAAGTTAAACTTCATTTATGCAATGGATTGAAATGAAAAAAAAATGAAACAAAGAGAGATAAAATATAATTTCTTTTTTCTTTTTTTTTTTTTTCAAAATTTTATTTTTTATTTTTTTTATTATTTTTTATTTTATTTTGTTTTTATTGTTTATTTAATACTACTAGTTATTTATTTTTTTAAAATTATTAATTATTGTTATTGACATTTTCTAAATTTTCAGGATTTTCAGGATTTTCTAAATTTTCAGATTTAATAACTGGTTCTGGTTTTGGAAATTGTTGAGAATCCAATCTATATTTGATTGGACGATCGAGAATAGATTGATAATCTCTTTTAACTTTTTGAGGTCTAACTTTATTGATGATGATAGATTTCTCTTTGGTGGAAGGAGTACGTAAACTACCATCGATACCTTGAATGAGTACCATTGGATCTGGATTAACTTTTTTAGTAATTGGATCTCTAGAGGTATCAACGAAAACTAAATTCTTTTTTCTTGGCAAGACAAAGGTTGGACCTCTGAAATAGATTGGTTGATCATCGTATGCATCTGGTATTTTAGTTGGAACTTGATGGATTGGGTCTGGTTTACCACGACGAACATTTTTATTTCTGGTATCTCTTTGATGAATGTAGTTTTGATTGATGGATTGTGTGTTTCTACCTAACCCATTTTGATAGGAGAAGCTCTCGTAGTCTCTGTTGTTCTTTTGATTTTCATCCTCCTCTAAATCTTCATCTTCGAAACGGACACCCCACTCTTCGATGAGTGCATACTCTAACTCTGGGTATACAGGGAACCCTTTTTCAATCTCCATCTTTTCAATCTCTACGAAACGAAGTAATGCAACTACACGACCTGGATGAAGTGTGAATACTTGTGCTAAACGTTTGACATCCCAAAATGTTGGGTCATCATGATGAAGTCTGTATAGCTCATATTTGATCTCTGGATATAATGGTGGTTCAACATCCATGATATAATTCTCTAAATCTACTAAATCTTCACCGAGTTCTCTATCGAATTCTTCTTTTGATGTCTCTAAATTATCACCCACGATTTCTTCATTTGCCTCATTTCCCTCAACTTCCCCAAAATTATCATAATCCTCCTCTGTATTCGTTTCTTCATCATCTTTTCTCATTTGTTGTTGTAATAATATTTTACTTGAACTAAAATCTCTATATTGTATGATGTTATTGTTATTGACACCTTTATTAATTAATGCAATTGATTGATTGAAAACAATGTTACTAATTGCACTTTTATTATTGTCCAATGTTCTTTGAATCAAATGTTTATATTTATAACTATTTCTAATCATCTTTTTCTTTTATATATTATATAAATATTATATTTATATTGATAAAAATTGAAAATATATATTATATGAAAATATCACTATGAATATATGATTATCGTTTTTTATGAAAAAAAAAAAAAAAAAAAAAAAAAAAAAAAATTTAAAAAAAATAAAATAAAAAAATTTCATTTTTTTTTTTGTAAAAAAAAAAAAAAAAATAATAAAAATTTTAAATTTTTTTTTTTGATCAATCCTTGTTTTTTTTTTTTTTTTTTTTCACCAAACCACTTAAATTAATTATTCAAAACTTAAGATTGTTTATATGTAAATAATAAAAAAATTAATCAATTAATAAAAAAATAATAAAAAAAATTTAAAAAAATGAAACTCGTGTAAAAAAAGAAATAAAATTTACACATTTAAAATTTATTTTTTTATTAAAAAAGTGTGGTTAAAAAACAACAAGGGTTTTAATTTTTAAAGATAGTTTTTGAAATTTAGGAAATAAAAATTTAATTATTGAAAAACAATAGACAAGCAAGTGGCAATTTTTCCTTTTTTCTTCACGTAAAAATACTATTGTATTTAAAACAAATGCTCCAATATATTTTCCCCATTAATTTTTTTTTTTTTATTTTTATTTTTCAATTTTTATTTTTTTTTTTTTTTTCACCTTTTGAGTCAAAATAAAAGTATTTTTTTTTTTTTTTATTTCACTTTTTTTATTTTTTTAATTTATTTTTATTTTATTTCATTTTTTATTTATATTATTTTATTTTTTTTTTAAAAAAAAAATAATAATGGAGAATTTTGAATATCCAAAATTAAATTTAATTAAACCAGTACCATCAGATATTGATATTGCCTCGGCAGCTCAACCATTACCAATTAAATCGATTGCAAATAGTGTTGGATTATTAGAGGAAGAGATCGATTTCTATGGTAAATATAAAGCCAAGGTTAGTTTAGAGGTGGTAGAACGTTTAAAGGATGTAGAGAATGGAAACTATGTAGTTGTTACTGGTATTAATCCAACACCATTAGGAGAGGGTAAATCTACAACCACTATTGGTCTTTGTCAAGCATTGGGAGCTCATTTAGGTAAGAAAACTTTTGCATGCATTAGACAACCAAGTCAAGGACCAACCTTTGGTATTAAAGGTGGTGCAGCAGGTGGTGGTTATTCTCAAGTGATTCCTATGGAGGAGTTCAATCTTCATATGACAGGTGATATTCATGCTATCACCGCTGCCAATAATCTTTTGGCAGCAGCAATCGATACACGTGTTCTTCATGAGAGCACTCAAACTGATGCACAACTTTGGAAACGTTTATGTCCAGAGGCAAAGGATGGTAGTCGTAAGTTTGCACCAATCATGCTTCGTCGTCTTAAGAAATTAGGTATTGATAAAACAGAACCAAACGAATTGACACAAGAGGAGATTAGTAGATTCGTTCGTCTTGACATTGATCCTTCTCGTATCACTTGGAATCGTGTATTGGATACTAATGATCGTTTCCTCCGTGGCATTTCAGTGGGTCAAGGAAAGGAGGAACAACGTTTTGAGAGAAAAACCAATTTCGATATCTCTGTTGCCTCTGAGATTATGGCTGTGCTTGCTTTATGTACAAGTTTACACGATATGAGAGAAAGATTAGGTCGTATGGTAATTGGTCCAAGTAGATCGGGTGAACCAATCACTGCCGATGATTTAGGTGTAGGTGGTGCTATTACAGTTTTGATGAGGGATGCAATCATGCCAACACTTATGCAAACACTTGAAGGTACTCCAGTTTTAGTTCATGCTGGTCCATTTGCAAATATCGCTCATGGTAACTCTTCGATCATTGCTGATCAAATCGCCTTGAAATTGGCAGGTAAAGAAGGTTACGTTGTTACCGAAGCTGGTTTCGGTGCCGATATTGGTGCTGAGAAATTCTTTGATATTAAATGTAGATCATCAGGTCTCAAACCAAACTGTGCAGTCATTGTTGCCACAGTTAGAGCATTGAAAATGCATGGTGGTGGTCCAAAAGTAGTTGCTGGCACTCCATTGGATAAGGCATACACAGACGAGAATTTGGAACTCTTAGGAAAGGGTACTGATAATCTTGCACATCATATTAAAAACTTGAAGAAATTTGGTGTTGGTGTCGTTGTAGCCATCAATAAATTCCATACCGATACAGATGCCGAAGTTAAACTTTTGGTGGAGAGATCATTGGCTGCCGGTGCAAATAGTGCCGTTATGTCCGATCATTGGGCTGAGGGTGGTAATGGTGCTTTGCAATTAGCTCATGCTGTCGAAAAAGCATGTAAAGAAACAAATAAAGAAAACTTTAAATACCTTTATCCATTGGATAAATCAATCAAAGAAAAAATTGAAACCATTGCAAAGGAGATATATGGTGCTGATGGAGTCGAATATTTACCAGAGGCAGAGGAAAAGATTAAATTATACAATTCTCAAGGCTTTGATAAACTTCCAATTTGTATGGCAAAAACTCATTTATCATTGAGCCATGACTCTGAAAGAAAAGGTGTTCCAACTGGTTTTACCTTACCTATTAGAGATGTTAAAATTTCTGCTGGTGCAGGTTTCATATACCCAATTGTAGGTACAATTGCTTCAATCCCAGGTCTTCCAACCAGACCATGCTTTTTCGAAATAGATATTGACACAAAATCAGGTAAAATCATTGGCTTAAGTTAAATATTTTAAAAAAAAATTAAAAAATAAATAAATAAAATAAAAATAAATAAATGGTTTTTTTTTTTCATTTAAAATAAAGGAAGAAAAAAGTTTATTATAACCCTTGGATTTTTAAATTTATCAATTTTCTTCATCACTTGATCCATATTCATCGTCATCATAATTTGAATGACCTTTGATTTTTTCTAATATACTATCAATAAGAGATGGGTCATTATTATCAACTTTACTATCGTCTTCATCATCATCAGAGTCGGTGTCTTCGTATTGATGGTCATCATCATTATCAGAGTCATTATTATCAACTTTACTATCATCTTCATCATAGTCAGAGTCAGTGTTTTCATTGTGATCGTCATCATTATTATCATTATCAGAGTCATTACTGCTATGGCTGGTTTCACTAGATTCTCCTTCATGATATAGCTTACTCTTTTTCAAAATTGGTTGTATATCTTTACCATCTTCATCATCGCTATGGCCATGATTATTTTCAGTTTTGCCATCACTTCTAATGAAATCAATATATTTAAGATTTGATAATCTATTAAATGAATAGGTTTTAATTTTACACCAGTCAATTGAATGAATTGAATAACCAAAAATATTTGTAATTGAAACTCTATTTAAAGATTTAAATAGATTTTTATTTGACAATACCTTAAATAAAGTGGATATTTTCTCTGATAAAATCTCATTTTGTTCATTAGCAAAGTAGAATTTGATGTGTCTCAATTTTTTTGCAAATGAAAGATATTGGATTGTTGGGTTGATGGTATGAAATTCTACTTTTTTCAAGCTCTTTACTGAAGCAGAATGAAAATCATTTTGAGAGAATTGATCTGATAAGTTCTTAAGAGGTTCTAAACTATGATAGTCACTATTTTTTAAAAATTGCCTTAGTTCTTGTAAATATTTTAAATCATTATATTGTTGTGGTTCAATTGGCAGATTATGCTCAAAGTGATTATCGTAACATAGACCTTGGATTGTGAGACCTAGAGGAAACAATTTCGTTATTCTATCTGTTTCAGATTCAAATACATCAGAATCTTGATTTCCAGGTAATGGGGGATTTACTAAAATTAAACTGATTGTCTTTTTATTAGGATTACTTCCCCTGTTTGATCCGAGAAAGAATTGTAGTTCATCATAAATTTCAACTAGCTTTTTAAAATCTAATTTAATTATTAATTTGTTAAGAGTTGGATGATAAATTAGGTAGATTAAATTCTCTTTTGAAATTAATAAATATTTTGCATCTAAGTATAAGATATCAATAGATTTGAAATGATTTGATAATACATTAAAATTTGGTTCTTTACGAAATTGATTATTCCCATACTTTATCTTTAAATATTTGGTTGAAGATGGTTTTATTAAACACCAATCAGAAAATACCATCGATTTATTTAGTCCATAAACCTTCTCACCAATATTTATAGAGTCAGTAATGGAATGGTTCATTTCTTCCCTTACCATCCTAAAAAAGTATTTTGAAACTTTTGACAATTCTAATTTCTCCCATTTTTTAACCTTTCCGTTATAACCCTTTAAAAATGTTATTATAATATCTTTTAATAAATAATTTGGTAATAGTATTAAATTTTTTTTATTATCATAATCACCATCATTAAAACCAAGTGATTGTAACTTTTTCTTATAAACTAAAGATTCTGATAATTGAGCTTTTAAATGTGGTAATAAATAATGATTGATCTGGCTAATCTCTAAATTATAAATGAATACATTTAAATTTTTTGAAATGAACATTTTCTTTTCCTTAAATTGATCGATACAATAAAAAATTGAATCTAAAATACTTGGTACTAATAATAAGTCATTTATAATTAAAATATTTAGTGCACTTTCATAGAAACCCAAGATATCTAAATTATCTGTACTACTACTTTTACTACTAATACTTCTACCTCTTGTATCATTAAAATTATATTTAAATATAGCGGGAATAAACAGTTTAGCATTTTTGAAAGTTGCTCTTAAATATGTAAATGGAGGAGATTTTGTAAAAAATTGATAGGTTGAAAACAATTGTTTAATAAATGAAGTTTCCTTTTCTATTTCAGTGTACAACTTTTTTAAAATTGGTGTTGTTATTTCAAGATCAATCTTTGAATAATAAGAAAATAAGCTTTTGAATAAAGACGGACTTTTTTGAGTGAATTCGCAATAAAACGGTATAAATAAATCTGAATTGAATTGATTATTATCTATTAATGGTGTAATTAATGATAAATATAATTCTTTATCAATAATAATTGAATGTGAAGAAGATAAACAAGATGAAAGATAATTGTAGCACTCATCAATAATTTCATTTTTAAAGTTTGATTGTATCTGTTTAAATGCACTACTGGTTTTCAAAATATAAGATGATGATAATGATGATGTTGATGTTGATGTTGATGTTGATGTTGATGGCAATGAGTTACCACCCTTTATTAAAGTAAATAATAACTTTAAGTTTGAAATTAATAGTTCTAGATTGATTTCAATCATGTCGGATGGACCAATAAAAAGATTAATTAATAGACATTCAGGTTTTTGATTGCCATTCAATTGTTCAAAACAAAATGTTCTTATTGTATCTATTTTACCACACCCATACAAACGAGCTTTTTCACCTGAAGAGATAAAGTTTTCAAAGAATGAAATAAATAACTTTATAATTTGTTCTTTAAAACAATCATAACCATCTATACCAATAGTGTCTTTAAATGATAATAATGTAAATAATAAATAAAAATGAAATAATCTAAAATCCGATTGATGTTGAATATTCTCTTCTGTAAAGTTTAATATTATCCTTATAATTTTATTAGAGATCTAATAATAATAAATAAGAGATAATAAATAATAAATAGTAGTAAATAATAAATAATAAGTAATAGATAATAAATTAATAATAATTATTATTATTATTATAATGATAAAGTACTAATATATACAATTTATCTATATTATTTTATAAAACTTGATAATTTACATTACATAATAAAGATAGATTATTTGTAACAACTTGATGTATCATATAAAAATCTGTTAAATGGTTATCCACTAAATTACTATTATGAAGAGTTTCTGTCACTATCTTTGTCAATAATAGTTCGATTTCTCCCTCATCTATATAGTTTGAATGAATGTACCCTTTGTATTTTGATATTATAAAGATCTCTTGTGTTTTATCATATTTTTCAATTATACTATTTTTTTTTTTTTTTTTTTTTTTTTTTTTTTTTTTTTTTTTAATAATAAAAGATGTTAAATTATAAATACCAATTAAAAATATGATAGAAATGCAAATAACATACTTAAAGATTGATTTAAATTGATCTTCTGATGGATTTATTTTTTCATCATTCTCGTATAAATGCATTATGTAGCTATAAAATAAATCATGGTTGGGCGTTGATAATGACAATAATTCATTATTTATACTATCTATATCAATAATACTATTATTAATAAATGTAAAAAGTGAATCCATACTGAAATAAAATGAAAAATATTCATACACAACAAATTATATTTTGGATTTGCAGACAATGAAAAAATATAAAAAAAAAAATTGAACCCAAAAAATTAAAAAAAAGAATTTGGTTTTTTTTTTTCGATAGCTGAAAAAACAGTAATCCTTATAAATTTTTTTGTTTGAATGAAATTATTACAACTACAAAACTAAAATTGGGCTGGCACTCATTTTTTGAAATGAAAAAAAATAAAAAATAAAAAATAAATAAAATTTTGAAAAAACAAATTTTAGGTGAGATTATTAAATAAAATGACCAAATTTTCAATTGATTATCCTATTGTAAGAAATATAAAAGAAAAAAAAAAAAAAATTAGAATTTAAATAGAGTAAAAAATGTTCAACCATATTTATTTAGGGAAAAAAAAAAAAATTAATAAATTATTTTCTATAAATGGTTTGTTATATCCATTTGGGAAATTTAAAAAAACTATTTGCGCAAAAATGTTGTTTTTTTATTTTTTTTATTTTTTTTATTTTTTTTATTATTTTTTTTTGAATTTTTTTTTTATATTTTTCTGTATCAATAAAATAAAATTATAATTATTATAATTGTATATTATCTCAAACTCTTATTTTTTATTACTATTACATTTTATATTTGTAATTTTTTTTTTTTTTAAAAAAAAAAAACAAAAAAAAAAAAACTTGTTTATTAATTTTTTGTGGTGTGGTTTTTATTTATTTATTTTTTTTTAAAATTTTTTTTTTTTTTTGTCATTATTTAAAATAAATTAATTAGGTTTTTTTAAATTTAAAAAACCTTTTTTTTTTTTCATATCTTGTCCCAATTGGAGTTTTTCGCTTAAAAAATAAAATAAAATAAAAAAAAAAAATTTCAAAAAAAAAAAAAAAAAAAAAAGGCGATAAAAAACGCTTGCAATTTTCTTTATAAACACAAATAATATTTATAAATTATTCATATTTATTATAGTAATACTTTAATATTTTAAAACAAATTTTTTTTTTTTTCAAAAAAAAAAAAAAAAAAAACTTTTGTGGAAATAATTTCTAAAATAATTACTAGCAACATTATTTTTTATTTTTTTCATAATCGATAAAGAATATATAATATATATTTAAATTAATGAAAACACAAATTATAAATGCAGTAGGAGCATGTGTTGTCAGTGATTCACCAGATACATTTTTTAATAGTAATAATAGTTTAAAAGGATGTGGTAGGAGTATTGGTTTACACAACAACACAAGACCAATTCAACTAAGTATCATAGACGAAAGCGATAATGCCTATGATATTGAGCATGATGAAAATAGTGCAGACCATATACCCTTAAACGAACAATACTCTTCTTCATCATCATCATCATCATCATCAAATAATAATTCTATGGCAGGTACACCAAATTCAATGTCACCATCTTCCTCCTCTTCTTCATTATCGTCATTAACAAATAACACAGCATTAATAAATAAGTTAGCATCATCTTCTGATGGTGTAAATAATAATAATAATGGTAATAGTAATTCAATAGAATTACATATTACAACAAATACTTCATCGAGCGACCAATCAACAAATAATAATAGTAATAATAATAATAGTAATAGTGATGAAAACAATACACCACCACCATCATCATCACCACCAAAATTTAATCCTAAAGATAGACCTATTTCATTACCAAATCAATCGGGTCCAATAAAACACTTTGCACTCGATATAGGTGGTACATTAGCAAAGTTGGTTTATTTCGTTCAAAATAAAGATAAATCAAATGTAAATGAGTTGGGTGGAAAATTACATTTTATAAAGTTTAGAACTGCTGATATAGATGATTGTTTAAATTTCATAATTGGTAAATATATAAATTATACATTTAAATTATAAATCAAAGAGAGAGACAAAGAGAGTAAAATCAACTAACATTAATACATAATATCTTATTTTAGAGAATAATTTACATATTGAAGATGGTGGATTACCAAAAGTTGTAAGAGTAACAGGTGGAGGTGCATACAAATATGCAGATCTTTTCGAAAAGAGATTAGGTTGTAAAATAGTAAAAGAAGATGAAATGCAATGTTTAATTTGGGGTACGAACTTTTTATTAAATAATATTAAAAGAGAGTCATTTACATATTCGACAACTCCAAATGCAGTTTCACCAAAAGAATTTATTGATAAAGCTGTATGTTTTTTCTTTTTTTTTTTTTTATCATCAATTGATATTAATAATACCTCATGAGATGGTACTAATATAAATATTAAAATATATAGGATAATCATTATCCTTATTTATTAGTTAATATTGGTTCAGGTGTTAGTATTATTAAAGTTGAGAGTGAAACTAGCTTTCAAAGAGTTGATGGTACAAGTTTAGGTGGAGGTACTTTTTGGGGATTATGTAGTTTATTGACCGGCGTTTCCGATTATGATGAGATGTTAGAGATGACCAAGAATGGCCAATCGAACCATGTTGATTTGGTTGTTGGTGATATCTATGGCACCGATTATACAAAGATTGGCTTATCTTCAGATACAATTGCCAGTAGTTTTGGTAAGGTTATTTATGAGAATGAAAAGAAGAAACTCAGTGGAGAGGAAACCATTAAAAAGGAGGATATAGCACAAAGTTTATTAAAAATGGTATCGAATAATATCGGTCAAATAGCGTATTTAAATTCACAACGTTATGGTTTGAATAAAATTTATTTCGGCGGTTTCTTCATTAGAGATCATCCAAACACTATGCAACGTATTTCATTCGCTATTGATTTTTGGTCAAAAGGTCAAACCAAAGCTATGTTTTTAGTGCATGATGGTTATTTAGGTGCATTGGGTTCTTTTTTGGCTCCTGATGAGGATGATTTAAATTCAAATGATAACGACATAGATCTTTCAAACAGTAATAATAATAATAGTGGTGCTAAAGTTAAAGGTTCAACATCTTCCACAATTGTCAATCAATCATCTTGGTGGAAACGTACTACCAATGAAATTTCAAAATTATTCTCCCCAAAAACAAATACAACAACCACCACCACAACAACAACAACAATAACAACAACAACAGCAATTAATTCATCGACAGCCACAACTTCAACAAATGTAAATAGCAACAATATCAATAATAGTGGCGGCAATGAAAATAATCACCAAAATGTTTTAACCAAGAGTAGTGATAATTGTGAATGTGGTTGTGATTTTTGTAATTTTTTATCGTATGAAATTTAAAAAAAACAGAAAAAAACAAAGAATAAAAAAAACAGAAAAAAAAAACAAAAAAAAAAAAAAATAATAATAATATTAATAAAAGATATAGGATTGAAAGGTTGAAAGGATTTGAAAAAAAAATAAAAAATAACATTTTTATTTTTTATTTTTTTACTTATTTGGTGATTTTCATATTAATATCTCAATTAAACATTCTATTGTCGAGTTTTTTTTTTTTTGACACTCCTCTGAAACTTAAACTAAATAAAAAAAATATTAATCACAAACAAAATTATTTTTTTTTTTGTGAAAAAATTTTTGATTTTTTTTTATTTATTTTTTTTTAATTTTTTTTTTTTTTTTTTCATTTTTTTTTTTTTTTTAAAAAACGATCATTTATTATGTTTCAAATTTGTGTGAAATTGTATAATAGTGCGAAATAATTGATTGAAATCATAATTAAATAATAAAAACAGTAATAGCAACGATAACAAACAATAAATACAGATAGATTTAGATTTAGATATAGATATTGATAGAAAAGAAAATGTCAAGATTTATTTTAAACGCAGAGGCATTATTAAAATACTCCACACCAACTAAAGGTCAAAGTGGTTGGATTCAACCAAAACTTTCAACTAGACAAATAGAAGTTTTTAAAAAACATGTCACTCGTAATCTTAAAATGGAATGGCCTTTACCAGAGGCTCAAAAGAAATTAAACCCTGAAAGACCAGCCAAGCTTACAGGATGGGAAAGAAATTATGCTCCAAGGTGTGTACCTTTTCATTGGTCTTCATCTCATTTATTGCTACTATTTTTATATCAAAATTTATAAAATGAAAATGAATGATAATTATAATGACATAATAATAATAATAATAATATTAATAATAATAATAATAATAATAATAATAATAATAATAATAATAATAATAATAATAATAATAATAATAATAATAATAATAATAATAATAATAATAATAATAATAATAATAATAATAATAATAATAATAATAATAATAATAATAATAATAATAATAATAATAATAATAATAATAATAATAATAATAATAATAATAATAATAATAATAATAATAATAATAATAATAATAATAATAATAATAATAATAATAATTATATTTAGTTCAATTACATAATATCACAGAATAACATTATGTTTTTTTTTTTTTAGAATTAGTCAAAATGGATTGGTATTGAGGATTAAATACTAATACTTATTTTTATTGTTGTTTTTTTTTTTTTTTTATATATTAATAATGTTTTAATTTTAGACAAAAGAAAATTAAAGAAGCAATTGCAAATATGCCAAAACTCATTGCAGAGAAATTAAAAGCATCAGTTGAAAAGAAAAAGAAAGAAACAGATAATGTTCTCACTACACTTATTCCAAATTATTTACCAGGTGGTCCATATGGAAATAATGATTCACCAAAAGTTATGGCTTTAAGAAAGATTGCAAAGAGAGAAAAAGAACTAAAGAGAGAGAAAACAATCGCTTTAGCATCTGCTAAACAAGGAAAGAAAAATAAAACAAAATAAATAAAAAAATAATAATAATAATAAAAACCTATATAATTTCAAATAAAAAAATAAAAATTTTAAAAAAAAAAAATATAAACTAAAAACCAATTTGTTTTTTTTATCAATTCAAATAAAAAAAATAAAAAAGAATTTTATTTTTATTTTTTCTAATAATTTTTTTCAAAAAAGTTTTGTTTTTATTATAAAAAAAAAAAGGGTAAAAGAGAAATTCAATTATTTGAGTAAATTAAAAAATAGAAAAATTAATCGGAAATAAGTCTTTTATAAAAAGGAAATTGTCAGAACGCTTTACAAAAAAAAAAATTATCCATTTCTGAACAAAATAAACAAAAAAAAAAAATAAAAAAAAAAAAATAAAGGAAAAAAAATAAAAAAAAAAAAAAAATAAAATAAAATAAAAAAAACTAATTAGATTGAAAAAATTAAAAATTAAAATTAAAAAAAAAGATTTTTTTTTAATAACTGATAGTTGGGTAACATATTATTTTTTTATATTTTATTTTTTTCCCTTATTATTTGTTGAGAATTTGTACAATATTTGTAAATATTTAATATCAATTAATTTTAAAAGTTTTTATTTTTTATTAATTTTATTAGTGACAAACCAAACCTAATTAACAAGAGCAATAACAACCAACAATAATAACAACAATAGTAATTAATTTTAAACTTTAGTTCACACTTTTGTGGTCATATTACAAAAAAAAAAAACAAAAAAAAACAAAAAAAAAAAAAAAAAAAAAATTTTAAAATCAAAAAAGATTTCATACATGTTAATTGTTTTTTTTTTTTTTAATTAATTTATTATCCATTCCTTTTTCTTTTTTTATTCTTAATATTTTATTATTACTATTCTTTATTATTTCAATATTTAATTCTTAAAAAATATTGGGTAATCAATTCATTAAATTATTTAAATCCAATATTCTTGTTTTTTTTTTTTTTTTAATTGCTATTATTTTTTTTTTTATTTTATATTCACTTAATTTGGTTAAAAAAAAATTCATCTAATTTTTTTACATTATAATAAATATCTAACTTCCCAACTACAAACTCAACCACATTTTTTTTCCTTTACCACACTAATTATTGTGCTCGGTATTGTATCATTATTAACTCAAAAAAAAAAAAAAAAATAAAAAAAACCACTTTATATACAAAAAAAAAAAAAAAAAAAATAAAATAAAAAAAAAAAAAAATAATATATTCCTTATTATAATAATTGGTAAAAATAAAATTAAAAAAAAATACAACCAAAAAAAAAAAAAAAAAAAAAAAAAAAAAACTGCAACAAAAACAAATTAATAATTCTTAATATTATTCCATAATTAAACAACTAAATTAGTTATAGGGAAAAATTGTATTTATTAGTAGTTCCTCATATTTATTATTTAAAAATCTAATAGAAAAAATTTTTTAAAAAAAAAATTTTTAAAAAAAAAAAAAAAATGGAAGCATTATTGCCTATAAATAAATCAAATACAAGATTAATAATTGTTCACCATTCACTTCCTTTATCATTGCAAAATGTAGGCGATGGAGGGTGTAAGTATTAAAAAAAAAAAAAAAAATATTAATTAAACTTTTCACTAATTTTGAAAATTTTTTTTAAAAAAAAAAATAGATTGGTCATTTCATGATAGAAATTTAGCATCACTAGCAAGTTCTGTTCATTTATTAAAGAAAAATAATAGTAAGCATTTTATATTTTTATTTACAATTTTTTTTTTTTTTTACTAACATATATATTTCTAAAAAAAAAATAGTAATTAATGACTACATTTGGGTCGGATGTCCAGTTAATGACCAATTTCAACCATTGAGTGGTACAGGTAATGATGACTCAGAGGAAGAGAGTAATAGGTTATATTCATTATTGGTAGAGAATGATTGTAATCCAGTCGAAACAATCAATCAAAAGTTGTACGAGGATGCAGTAATCAATTTCACACATAAATTTCTAAAGAATATATTTCACTATGAAGTTAGTGAGAGTAGATTTGATGAAGGTCATTGGAGTTCATACAAAGAGTTTAATAGACAATTTGCAAACAAAGTACTACAATTGTATCGTCCTGGGGACATCATTTGGATTCATGGTATTGAGCTATTAACATTGCCGAGACTATTACGTAAAATGAGTCCATCAATGTTTGTTGGTTTATTCTTACATTCACCATTTCCATCGGTCGAAGTGTTTAGATGTGTTTCTAGTAGAAAACAAATTCTCAAAGGTATGTTAGGTGCGAATCTAGTAGCATTCCAAGCATACTCTTACTCTCGTTATTTTTGTCAATCTTGCACAAGACTTTTGGGTACACCTGCTGGATTCGATAGTGTAAAATTTAATGACAAAACAGATGATAAGAATAGTATAAATGGTGGTGGTGTTGGTAGTCACCGTAATAATGAACGTATTACAAAGATATCAGTATTCTCTGAGGGTATTGATCCAAATATTACTTTACAAATCCTATCACAAGAATCAACAAAACAAAGAATTAATGAACTAAAAGAAACCTTCAAAGGTAAAACTATTTTCATCTCAAAGGATCAAGGTGAAGCAAATGAAGGCACAAAGAATAAACTTTTAGCATTTGAAAAATTCTTAAAAAATAATCCATCATTAGTTAAAGATGTAGTTTTGTTTTTAATTTGTGAACCAATAAACAACAATAACAGTCTTAATGCAAGCTCAAGTATTAGTGGTAGTGGTAGTAACGGTGGTGGTAGTAATGGTAGTAGTCCAGGTCATAGTATGAATAGTAGCTATAATGGCCTAAATTTTAGTGGTTTCGCCAGTAGTTGTGGCTTTACTAGTAGTAGCTGCAATGGTAATGGGGCCAATAATAGAAAAGATAAAGTCATATCAATGATAAATGAAACTGTTGCAAGAATTAATGGTGAATATGGTAAGGTTGGCACTATACCAATTCAATATATAAACCGATTTGTAGATTATGAAGAGATTTGCTCTTTCTTTCAAGTTGCCGATATTCTACTCTCGGCACCACTAAGAGAAGGTATGAATTTGGATACACATGATTTCGTAGTTTCACACAGAATTAAGAATGATGGTGATAAGCCAGGTATTTTAATATTGAGTGAGTTTGATGGGGCGTCAAGATGTTTTGGTGGTGCCATATTGGTTAACCCATATAGTGTCAATCAAATTAGTCAGGGCATTGAAACAGCATTTCATTTGAAAAATGAAGAAGCAATCATTAAACATAACCAAAACGTGGAGTATGTTATGACAAATACTAGCTATCTATGGGGTGAAGCATTCCTTTATGATATTCTCTCACTCCAGGATCAATTACAATCACAACAACAAGAGATGGTAGATACATGCTATTTGGACATTAAAGTATTGGATAAGGCTTATAGATTATCCGATAGAAGATTATTAATTTTTGATTATGATGGCGCATTTAAAAGTTTTCAACAACAACCATCACCATCAACAACAACACAAGAAAATCAACAATCTCAATATTTACCAGCAAAGATTGCAAACATCCTTAAGAAACTCTCAAAGGATACAAAAAACATTATCTATGTTATCACTAGTAGAGATGCAAGTACCTTTGGAAATCTTTTAGAGAATATACCAGGCGTTGGTTTAGGTTGTGAACATGGCTCATTCCTAAAATCATCCACAGGCATCCATGGTGGTAGTGGAGAAGAGTGGCAAAATCTATCGGAGGGTATCGATTTATCATGGAAAGAGATGGTTGTTCCAATATTAGAACATTTCTGTGAACGTTTGCCTGGTTCATCATTGGTGGTAAATAAGGTAACTGTTTCATTCTCCTACGAAAATTGTTTCTCAGAGTATAGTAGTGATAATGCTCAAGAGTTACTCACCACTCTAATGGAGGTTGCTGGTAAAACTCCAATTGATATCTCCAATTCAAACAAAATAATTGAAATTAAACCATCAGGTATTGGCAGTAGTATTGCTATGAAAAAGGTAATGGAAGAGAATCCTGAAATTGATTTCATGCTTTGTATTGGTGATGAAAAAACAGAAGAAGGAGTTTTCGACCTCTTGGATAGACTAAATCCAAATCATTTCGCCGTATCTGTTGGTAAAAAGAAATCATACACAAAATATTTTGTAAATAATCAAAATCAAGTTTTATCGATGTTAGAATTGGTCTCAAACTATTTAAATGTTTCTTCACCTCCTTCATTTTCATTCATAAATTCGATATCTTTAAAAGCAAAATCAAGTCCTATGGTTGAAACCTCAACTCCAAATTTAAATCCACCACCATATTCTTTACCAACCTGAATAAAAAAATTTCAAAATAACAATAATAATAATAATAATAATAATAATAATAATAATAATAATAATAATAATAATAATAATAATAATAATAATAATAATAATAATAATAATAATAATAATAATAATAATAATAATAATAATAATAATAATAATAATAATAATAATAATAATAATAATAATAATAATAATAATAATAATAATAATAATAATAATAATAATATATAATAAATATATAATTTTTTTTCTTTTTAGTTTAAAGAAAAAAAATAGAAAAATAGAAAAAAAAATAGAAAAAAGAAGAAAAAATAAATTGGGTGACAAAAATATATATTTTTGACACTGATTATCATCAAACACATTTTTTTAAAAAAAATCTTTAGAAAATTCCAAACTTTTAAAAAAATTTGAAAAAATCTTTCATTTTTGTTTTACTTTTTTTTTATTTTTTCTAATTTTTTAATTTCGCCAAATAAAATAGAAATAAAAACAACAATGAAATTATTATATATTTGTATAATAATTTTTATAGTTTTATCATTATATAATGGTGTAGAAGCAAAATTTAAAACACCAATTGGAAAGAAAATTGATAGAATGATTAGAGAATTAAATGGTGAGGTACCAGTGTTCTCTAATGACACTTTAATATTTGACCAAAACATTGATCACTATGATTACTTTAACAATAATACATTCAAACAAAGATACCTTGTAGTAGATGATTACTTTACTGGTGATGGTCCAATCTTTTTTTATTTAGCTGGTAAATATATAGATTTATTATTGTTATAAAATTTTTTAATCTGAGTTTGTTGTTTTTTACAGCGACCACTCAATTACTCTTTCTTTCATTCACTACTATCTTAATTTCTATTTCACACTCAAACCAATTTAAAAGTACTAGCTATATATATATTGATTGATTGATTGATTGAAAACATTTTTATTATAAACAGGTGAAGCACCAATGGGTTTCTTTGGATTCCAAGAGGTCCAAGTTGTAAATTGGGCACAACAATTTGGAGCATTGTTCATTGTATTGGAACATCGTTATTATGGTGAATCATATCCCGTTGATGATTTATCAACTCACAACTTAAAATATTTAACTTCACAACAAGCACTTGCTGATGCTGCAAACTTTTTATCAACTTATAAACAAAACAATAATTTAATTGATAATCAAGTTGTTGTATTTGGTTGCTCATATTCTGGTATGTGGTATTTTTTTATTTATTTATTTATTTTATTTAAACTTCAACCTATTATTGTTTTTTTAGTTTTTTTATTTATTTAATATATTGATTTTTTATTCAAACAGGTGCACTTTCTGCATGGTTTAGATTAAAATACCCAAATTTAGTAGTTGCAAGTGTTGCACCAAGTGGACCAGTTTTAGCACAATTAAACTATACAGGTTATTTCGCACAGTTTTCAAATTCTGCTGAATCGAATTGTGTATCAGCAACTCAACAAGCAACCAATCAAATTATGCAATTAATTGGCAATGAAAATGGTCGTAAACAATTGGAAAAAACATTCAATTCATGTTATTCATTAAGTGATCCAAGAGATCAATACTATTTCCTTTACACAATCACCGATGCATTAGGTGGTTCAGATCAAATGAATAATCCACCAACTTGGGTTTTAAATTCAACATGTTCAACATTATTACAAAATACTGATTATGTTAGTAATTGGGCTGAAATTGTAAATGTTGGTGAAACTCAATGCAATGATTTCAGATTAAAATCTTTTATTAAACAATTAAGAGATACTTCAATTAATGATAATAGTGGTAATAGAATGTGGACCTATCAAACTTGTGTTGAGTATGTTTTGAAAAAAAAAAAAAAAAAAAAAAAAAAAAAAAGGTTATTAATTATTAATATTATTATTAATATATTTTTAGATTTGGTTATTTCTCAACTGCATATCCAGGTACTAGTGTTTTCCCACCAGTTTTAAATGTTGAAGAACAAACAAAATGGTGTGAAGAAATTTATGATATTCCAGGTATGACTCCAAATATTGATGCAACCAATAATTATTATGGTGGTCAAAATATTCAAGGTTCAAATATTATGTTTACAAATGGTTTACTTGATGTATGTTTTAAAACTTTTTTTTTATTTTTTTATTTTTTTTATTTGTTTATTATTAAATAGCCATAACATTTATTAATAATCATTATTTTTATTTTTAATAACATTTTTATTTATTTTTTTTTTTATTTTTTTTTATTTCGTTTATTATAGCCATGGCATTTATTAAGTGTTAATGAAGATAATCAAGCAGGTACTGTTAAAGCAGTTACATATGAAGCTGGTCATTGTGGTAGTTTAATTGCAACAACTAATGATGATCCAATCTCTTTAACAAATGCAAGAGAAGAGGTATTATCCTTCTTAAAATTAGTTTTATCTCAATAAAATATATTTCGATTTTTATTTTCTATTCCAGTATATATCTTTTATCCATACTTTCACCCAATCAATGCGATCAGTTCTTAATTTTTGAAAACTATTAAAAAAAAAAAAAAAAATTATAAATTTATGGTTTATGTAACCAAGTTTATTATTTATGAACCATTTTATTTATTGAAACATATTTAAAATTGATTTAGTAGATTTTGACAATTTTGAAGATTCAACTGGTGTTGGTTCTGCGCACAATGATGGTAATTGGAATAAATTTTCATTTGGTTCTGTAGCATAAAAGAAGAAATTCATTAAAGCTTCACCAGGTGCTACGTATTCTAAATTGCTTACGCTATAGATCATTGGTGTACAATCACTTGTGACTAATAAAGTTTCAGCGGTATAGTTTGCCATTTTGGTGTCGGTGATTGAAAGAACTTGAGTTGGAGTTATACCAATTTCTGAACTTCCAGCTGGGAATAATAATGGCATTTGAGATGGAAGGGTTGCATCTTTACTAACTATATAACAAGTTGCATCGTTAGTTGGTATAAAGTATTGGGTACTCTGAGAGAAGAAAAAGAATTAAAATAAAAAAAAAACAAAAAAAAAAAAAAATTAAATGTTAAGACTTAATAATAATAATTATTTTTAATAAAAATAAATAAATTTACATTTTTACCAAAGATCCAAGTTGTAGCAGTTGTTGTGAGATTAGAGCTAATATCAAGTTCATAAAACTGATTGTAGTATAATTGGTTTTGGAAATCATAACTAATTGTACCACTTTCATAGAAGGTATCTTGCTTTGGTGGTTGACCATTTTCACCTGGGAAAAATGCATTAATACTATTAAAGATATATGCAGTTGTAAAACCAACAAAACTTGATTCACTAAAACATGTTGGGTTGCTTTCTTTGATATTAATATTTAATGGATTTAAAGTTTTTGTTGAATTTGAAACATTCAAAGCAATTGAAAAAATTAAAATTAAAGAAAATAATAATTTCATTTTATTTATTCTTTTTTTGATTTAACAATAATAAAAAAAAAAAAAAAAAAATGAATTTGAATTGATTTTTTTTTTTTTTTTTTTGATTAAATTTGAGGTAAAAAATTAAAAATCTTTTTGTTTTTTTGGGTTTCAAAAATATCTCCACGGTTTTATTTTATTTTCTTTGAAATTTTTGTGCGAAGCAAATGCCATGGAACCAAAGTGCTTCTAAAAAAAAAAAAAAAAAAAAAAAAGAAAATGACCGAAAAAATAAAAAAATCAAAATGGTGACTCATATGAATCTTTTTAAAAATATCGGTTCTCTGACATTATTCTAAATAGAAAGATTATATGAAAAAAAAAAAAGAAAAGAAAAAAAAATAAAAAAAAAAAAGAAAATAAAATATTCAGTTTCAAAGAAAAAAAAAAAAAAAAACTTCTGTCGTTTTTGGTTAAAATAAACAATAAAAAAAAGATAGAAATAAGAAATAAAAATAATAATTTTATAAATCTCTCTTTTTTTATTTTAAATAATAAAAATATAGCTTTTTTTTATTTGTTTTTTTTTTTTTAAAATTAATTTTGAATAATGTACCACTTTATAATTATTTGGACGTCTACTTTTGATAAATACTCCAACTACTCAACAAAAGTGGTATTACCAGTATTAGTCTGTCGTCATAATGAAGGGCAAGATCAATTGGAAATCCTGATCAAACCCAATGAGTGACGAGTTTACTATAATTATAATTTTACATTTTAATTTTTTTTATAAAAACATTCATAAAATCTTTTTTATGGGTATTTTTTTTTTTTTTTTCAAATTTTTTTTTTTTTAAAATTTTTTTTTTTTTTTTTTTTTAAACAAAAATTGTGGCAGATTTTTATTTTTTTTTAATTTTTCTTTTTTTAATTTCGATATATTTTTACAATTTTTCACCCAAAAATCAAGATAATATAGAAATTTTTTCACCATAGCTTTTAAACTCTAAATTAAAACACTATATTGAAGTTATATTATCACATTGAAATTAAATTTTTTTTTTTTTTTTCTAATTTCAATATGATAATAAAACTTTTAAAAAAAAAAAAAAAAAAAAATTAAATTTCAATATAATAATAAAACTTTTAAAAAAAAAATAAATTTCATAATAAAACTTTAAAAAAAATGGGAAAAATAAATATTAATAACCAAAAGTTAATTGATATCCTTTCAAAGTCTGACTCCGAATTCAAAAGATTTTATGGTTTATCAAAAGAAGTTTAGTTGATTCATTGCCAAAAGAAGTAAAAGAGATGTGGGTTATTTGGCTCTTAAGTTTTGCCAAAGATGGATTATCTTTGTTTAAAACGGCCAGAAATATTGGTGTCACCGAAAGAACTTTTTCTGAAAAAGTTTGGTTTCTTTTAGATATTTGTTTCCGAAAATTAAAATTAATTGTAAGGTTATTATTAATTTTTATTCTTTTTTTAAATAAATTACTCACTTCTAATTATTTATTTAATTTTTTTTTTTTTTTTATAATTTTTTTTTTTTATAATAATTAAAATTAATTTTTATTATTGTTATTATTATTATTATTATTATTATTATTATTATTATTATTATTATTATTATTATTATTATTATTATTATTATTATTATTATTATTATTATTATTATTATTATTATTATTATTATTATTATTATTATTATTATTAGTATTATTATTATTATTATTATTATTATTTTCTTTTTTTTTTTTTTTTTTTTTTTTTTTTTTTTTAAAACTATTTTTTATATAAATTTACATGTTATTTTTTTTTATAATTTTTTTAATTAAATAATAAGGAAAAAGATTGGAGATCTTCTGAGCAAAAGCACATGAAAATGGTTTACTTTCTAACATGGATTGTAAACCAAGAAAGAACAAAGATAAAAAATATTAGTAGTGAGCTACAAACAAGAGAAGGTAATTTTCAAAATATATATTTATTTTAATCATATATTATTAATACTAAAATTCTTTATTTAAATAAAAGCTTCATCTAGACTATCAAACAATACCTTACATACTTCACCAATTCAAACACCACCACCACTACCACCACCACCACCAACCCAAACACCACCACCACCAACTCAAACACCAACTCAAACATTTTTGGTCAATCCACACTCTCTAGGGATTGATATTAATAAATTGCCTGAAGATCCCAACTTCTTAGATGATTTAGAATCTGCGTCTCACCAAAATAGGAAAAGACAAAAAAGTGATTCCTCTTCTTCCGATAGCTCATCAAATGAATCTATTATTACAAGTAAAAATTCTAAACTGATATACTCAGATGAAATGGTGGACGGTTGTTTTTATAAAGCAATTACTCGTAAATACGTTAAATTAATTTTTTTTACAACCCATCAATGTATGAAATACACCAAGCAACATTTATCAAACAATCCAGTGTGGTAGTTACATACAAGAGAAAGCATCCATCTGAACTTCTCAAACAAGAAACCCACAATCAAAATTTATCAGTGAAACCCTTTGAGTGGAAATGTTTGGAAATAGAACTTCCAATAGAAATTCCTGATAGATTTCTTTACTTACGTGAATACATAGAGAAATATAATGTAAATTCTAATGGTTCATTTACTATTTTTAAAATCAATAAAATTATAAAGGAAGAGGAATATTAAAAATAATTAATTTTTTTAATTTTTTTTTTTTTAAACTTTTTTAATTTCTCTATCACAATTAATAATATATTTATTATGAAAAAATTAAAAATATAAAATTAGTTTTTTAAAAATAAACCTTGAATATTCTCACACACATTTCTAAAGGAAAAATAAAACTTCAAAGGATTAATTTATAATTTTAAAAAATGTGTTTTTTTATGATTTTCTTTTAATTTCAAAATAAAAAAATAATGTGTTTCTTTTCATTTGAATAAAAAAAATAAATGTCTACCAAATTTTTTAGAAATATTTTATATTAATATAGTCAAAAAGGAAATTTTTATTTTTTAATATTTTTTTTTAATTAAAAAAGAGTATAAATATTTTTCAATTTTTTTTTTGTATTTTTTTTTATTTTATTTTTCAAGTTCACCTACAAGATTAAAAAATTCTTTTTTTAAATTTAAAGCCCCTATTACAACATAATTTATATATTAGTAGAATGTCATTAGATATATGTAAAAACGAAGATGCATTCATTTGGAGATGGTAGTAAAGTTGAAAATGAATTTATGAAAAAAGAATAAGATTTTAAGAAAAATAAAAATAAATTTTGTTTTTACAATATTCTTTTTTTTTTAGTCTAATAAAGATCAACAACAAAAAAAAAAAAGATTTTATAATTTATTTTTATTTTAAATATTTTACGTAAATAATTGTGAGAAGTGCTTTCATCACTAGAGTTTTTAGTCACTTAGAAACATTTTCTGTGGACAATCAATGGACCAGATTTGTCGTATTCTTCTTTATGGATCCAATTTTCTTGGAAAGTTAAGAAGTGTTCAGCTAAGATAGATCCGCCAACCCAGGCAGAGTATTTACGATCTGGTGGGGTAATTATTTTAATTTTCATGGTTGATGGTGCTAAAGCACTCAATTCTTTGCACATACGATCAGCAATACCTGGTAACATAGTTGTACCACCAGATAAGACAACATTGCCGAATAAATCTTTATGGATATCAACATCACATTTCATGATGGAGTTGTAGATGGTTTCGTGGATACCAGATGATTCTATATCTAAGAAATATGGTTGGAAGAGAGCTTCTGGGCAAAGGAAACGTTCGATACCGATGGTTAATACTCGACCGTTTGGTAGTTCATATGATTTTTCGAGAGTAGATGACGAGGTAGCAGTTTTCATTTCAGCTTCAAAGTCGAGGGCAACGTAGGCTAATTTTTCTTTGATATCTCTGACGAGTTCTCTTTCTGTGGTGGTGAATGAGTAACCACGTTTATTTAAGATTTTCATCATGTAATCAGTAAGATCACTACCAGCTAAATCTAAACGTAAGATGGCGTGTGGTAAGGCAAAACCTTCATAGATTGGTACTGCGTGGGAGACACCATCACCAGAATCCATAACGATACCGGTGTTACGACCAGATGCATATAATGATAGGACGGCTTGAATGGCAATGTACAAAGCTGGGGTGTTGAAAGTTTCAAACATAATTTGGGTCATTTTTTCTCTGTTAGCTTTTGGATTTAATGGGGCTTCAGTTAAGAGAACTGGGTGTTCTTCTGGGGCAACACGGAGTTCATTGTAGAAAGTATGATGCCAGATTTTTTCCATATCATCCCAATTGGTAACAATACCGTGTTCAATTGGGTATTTGAGGGTTAAGATACCTCTCTTTGATTGGGCTTCATAACCTACATATGAGTCTTTTTGACCCATACCGACCATAGCACCAGTGTGTCTTGGACGACCAACAATTGATGGGAAAACAGCTATTGGGCCATCTTTACCAGCAAAACCCACTTTACACATATCAGAACCGTTATCGATAACTAAAGCTTGAATAACTTTATCTTTCATTTTTTATTTATAATTAATTGAGTTTTTTAAAAAAAAAAAACGAGTTACAGAATTCATATTCAAATATCGAAAAAAAAATAAAATAAAATATTGTTTTTTGTGAATATTTATAATTTGAAATGCCGAGAAGACTTAAAATTTCAATAAAAATATGCAAATTCATTTTTATAATAAAAAAATCGATGGAAATGAATTTGCATATTTTTATTTGAGGAATTTTGGTTGCAATTTTTTTTCGAATATAATTAAAAAAATAAAAAAAAAAAATTTAAAAAAAAAAATAACTTCAAATTTTTTCTTTTTTTTTTTTTTTTGTGTGTTTATTTTTATATAATTTTATTTTATTTTATTTTTTTATTTTTTTTTTTTGCACACACAACAATAAATAAATTAAAAAACAAAACAAAAAAAAAAAATGACAGAAATATCATCACCAAGGGATGAATATGAATTAATTAATTCATTTACTGTTGAAAAAACGATATTAATTGAAAAATATCAACATAAGAAAACCAAATTCACAATTTATAATATTAAAGTTGGTGGACCGTTAGTGAATTGTTTGGTTGTAGTTCCAACAGAAACATTATCAAACGATGGTTGTCCTCATACCCTTGAACATTTGGTATTCTTAGGATCAGAGGAATATCCATTTAAAGGTTATTTAGATTCTGTTGCAAACCTTTGCTTTGCAACAGGTACCAATGCTTTCACTGATACTGATCATACTGGTTACGAATTAGAAACTGTAAGTTAAATTGATTTTTTTTATAATTTCAAAATTATATTAACATTTATTATTATTATTACTATTACTATTATTATTATTATTATTATTATTATTATTATTATTATTATTATTATTATTATTATTATTATTATTATTATTATTATTATTATTATTATTATTATTATTATTATTATTATTATTATTATTATTATTATTATTATTATTATTATTATTATTATTATTATTATTATTATTATTATTATTATTATTATTATTATTATTATTATTATTATTATTATTATTATTATTATTATTATTATTATCATTATTATTATTATTGTAGGCAGGATCAGATGGTTTCTTTCAAGCATTACCAATTTATTTGGATCATATATTTTATCCTACAATCACTGATCAGGCATTTACAACTGAAATTCACCATATCAATGATAAGGGTGAAAATGCTGGTGTAGTTTATTGTGAAATGCAAGAACGTGAAACAAAAAGAAATTCAATAGTTTATTTAAAGTATATAACATATATATATTTTAAACAATTAATAATAAAATTTTCTAATAACTAAATTATTATTATAACTAGTATTTTAAGAAATATTTATTCAACACCAAATGGATATGCATCAGAAACAGGTGGATTATTAAAAGATATTCGAGAATTAAAGGTAGAAACAATTCGTGATTTTCATAAATCCTATTACAGACCAGATAATGCAGCATTGATGGTAGTAGGTGATATTAACATTGATGATATCTTTAAATCATTGGATTCAACAATGAAGAAAATCATATCAAAGGGTGAATTATCACCAATGGAGAGACCATGGTCATCAATTCCAACACCATTCTCTGAATCCACTACAAAGAAATTTTTATTCCCATCAGAGGATGAAACCACTGCTGAATGTACATTAACTTTTGAAGGTCCAAAATTTAATGAATATGATTTAAATGATTCAGTTTTAATTTTACTTGTAAGTTTTATTATTTATTATTATTAATATTGGTTCTAAAATATGGGAAAGAAAAAAAGAAATGAAAGAATATAACACTAATGTATATTTTAATGTATATTTTTTTACAGGAATATTTAACATCAGGAGTATCATCACCAGTTGGGTCAGCAATGATCGATTGTGAAGATTCATATGGTCCACATATTTATACACATAATTTCCAATTTGAACGTAATTTCCACACATTATGGTTCTCATCTTGTGATTCAAAGAGAATTGATGAAATAAAACCAAAATTCTTATCAATCATAAAGAACCTAGTTGAAACTAAAACAATTGATATTGAAAGAATTAGAGATTCAATTCACCAATCAAAATTAAATGTAAATAATAATTAATAATTAATACTCGATTAATTAATAGTTAATAACTAATTTTTTTTTTTTTTAAATTATTATCAGACTAAATTATCAGTTGAATCAGAACCAACAGAAGTATTTTCAGATATTATTGCACATGACTTTTTATATGGTAATAATGATTTAGAAAAACATATTGACTTTGAAAATGTTTTTGAAAAATTATTAAAAGCTGATGAAAATTATTGGATTGATTTAATGGATAGAATCTTTTTAAAACAACCTTGTTTAGAGGTTCAAGGAATTCCATCAATTGAAGAATCAAAACGTATTTCAAAGGAGGAAGCTGACAGAATTGAAAAACAAGTTAAGGAATTGGGAGAGGAGAAACTAAAAGAGTTTGGTAAAACCTTAGAGGATGCTAAATCCTATAATGATCGTCCAATCGATGAAAAGTATTTTGAATCCATTAAAATACCATCACCTGATTCAATCTCTTGTTATAGTATCTATTCAGTATTAAATGATAAACCATTACATAGTAGTAGCAACAAAAATAGTAACGAAAATTTATTAAAGAAATTAAAAGGTGAAGAGAAATTAGAAAAATATTTAATTGAATCAAATCCAAATAGAATACCATTTAAAATTGTATTCAATCAAGTTGATTCATTATTTATTGACATTAGAGTTGGTTTCAATACAAATTCTTTACAAGATGAACTTAGGGATTATTTACCAATGTTTTTGGATCTATTGTTAATGTCTTCAATAAAGAAAGATGATGGTACAATCATTAATCATGATCAAGTCGATTCATTGGTACTAAAGTATGCAATTAAGTTGACCACCAGTATAGGTTACTCATCCAATTATGAAGGTGGTGATTTCGCTCAATATTGTTTCATTGCTTGTGATTTGAAAAAAGATTACTACTGTCAATTGATTGAATTGCTCAAAGATATTTTAGTCAATATCATAATTGAACCTGAAAGAATTAAAATCGTCGCAAAGAAATTATTGGATGCAATTCCAGAGAGAAAAGAAAGTTCTGATAAAATGGTGAAAAGCGTCATTCAACATAATCAATTCAATCATGATAAATCAAATTCTTCTCATTTAAATTATTTGAAACAATATAATTTCTTAAAGAATATTATTAATATTTTAGGTGGTGATGACGATGATGAAGAAGAAGATGATGAAGAAGAAGAAGAAGAAGAAGATGATGATGATGAAGCAGAAGGCGAAGAAGAAGGTAAAGATGATAATGGTTGTGAGCATGGTTGTAAGCATCACCACTATCGTGCTCATCATGTAGAGGAAAAAGAATCAAAACCAATTAAAATTACAGATGAAGTTTTAATTTTAATTGATCAATTGAAAAAGATTCAAAATTATTTCACAACAAAACCAGAGAATGTCTTTGTTGGTGTTGGTGGTAACATTATGGAATTAAAATCACCAAAGGATCCATGGTTAAAAGATTTTTCATTCCTTGGTAAAAATGTTGACCAACAACAAGAGTTAAAAACGAGTCCATCATCATTCCAATATCAATTGATTAATAAAGAAAACATGAATAGTTTAATGGGGAAGCAATTGGCAATCACAACACCAGGTAGTAGCTCTTCAACTGTTGAAAGGGTAACTTTAAATAATATCACCTATGACGATGTAATCTCAAAGGAGTATGTCGCATTATATGTAGCATTGAATTATTTGGAACAATTGGAAGGTGCATTTTGGAAACTATTACGTGGTGCTGGTCTTTGTTATGGTTATCGTTTCTCTTCAAATCCAGAGGGTGGTTTAATGAGTTTTAAAATCTCAAGATCTTCAAATCCTGAAATGGCTTTACAAGTCGGCAAACAAATCATCCAAGACGCTCTAGATAAACCATTGGATAAAAAATGGATTGACGGTGCTAGAAGTACTTCAATCAATGAAATTGCAAACAAAGAAAAGAATTATGCTTCTGTTTTAGAGAATGCTTATTTCGATTTAATTAGAGGTTGGGTTGATATCTCCTATAGAGATTTCTATAAACTTATCTTTGAGGTCACCGAAGAGGATTTAAGAAATGCAATCAAAAAATATCTTTCACCATTATTTGATGACTCTACCTCTTTAATCATTATCTCTTCAGAATCAGCCAGAATTGAATCTTTCAAAAAAACTTATCCAAATTTACAAGTTATCGATCCAGAAACTTATTTCGTTTAAAAAAAAAAGAACATAGAATAGAATAAAAAAAAAATTACAAAAAAACAAAATAAAAAAAAAAATTGGTAATTTTCTTGGTTTTTTACTCGATTTCTATATCACCCCACCAATTTTTTGAGTTGATCATTTTCTTTATTTTTTCATTTTTTTTTTTATTTTTTTTTATTTTTTTTATTTTTTTATTTTTTTCAGTTTTTTTATTTTTTTTATTTTTTTTTTTTTTTTTATTTTCTAATTTTTTTTACTTTACCTTTTACTCTTTTATTTTTGTAGCTTTTTATATATTTATTGTTATTTTATTTTCACTCACATTCTAAAAAAAAAATAGAAAAAAATAAAAAAATTTAAATTAAATTAATTAAAAATAAAAAAACCAACACAATTGTTTTTTTTGCTTTTTATTTTGTTCCTTATATATATATGCATTCTTTTTAGGTGAAGTTTTTATTTTTTTTATATATTGTATCTCTCTTAATATCGATTTTATTTCAATTTTAAAACAATAGATAATTTTATTTTATATTTTAGAAAAAATAAAAAAAAAAAAAATCTCAGAAAATATCAAAGGATAAGAAAGAATGGATATCAATTTAATTAAACAATATATAAATTCAATATTGCCAAATGATAAAGAATCATTAATTCAATACTATAGTCAATTGAAACAAATTTTAAATGTATTAAGTGATAAAGAACAACAACAACTTTTAAATAACAATGGTAACAACAATAGTGAGCAACAACTTTTAATAGAGAATAACTATAGAGTAATTGGATCTATTGAAGAGAAAATGAAATCAATTGAGCATCTTTTTAATAATTTAGATGTATCTGATAATACAAATACAAATAATAATAATATCAATAATAATAATGGTACATCACCTGTATTTATATCACTTGATAACCAAAATACAGTAAATGCAAACAATAATCAAAACACAAATAATTTATTACCAACCGTTATTTTAGAAAACAATGCCAACAAAACAACAGCTGAAATCATCTTACCTGATCATAATAATAATAGTAGTAATAATACACCACAATCACAAGAACCACAACCACAGCCACCACAATCACAACAACAACAGCAACCACAATCACAACAACAACAGCAACCACAACAGCAACCACAACCACAACCACAACAAATTACAGTTGAAGAACAAATTCAAAGACAACAACAACAATCACAAGCATCTATCCAACAAGCAATTGCTAACATGGGTGAGAAAAAAAGAGTAATATCATTTTTGTATACATAAGAAAACAAAAAAACTAATTATTAATAATATAAAATCATTATTTTTAGAGTTCATCACGTCATTCAGGACCACCAGAAATTCCACCAGAAGAGATTAAATTTGATGTCAAAACAGATTTATTAGGCGGCGGTGCATATGGTAAAGTTTATAAAGCAACATGTAGAGGCAAAAAGGTAGCTGTCAAAGTACCAAAGAAACAAACTTTAAGTGAATCTGAATTAAAGTCATTTAAAAATGAAGTTGAGATTATGAAGTACGTATCAATAAATCACCTAAATAATCTTAAATAATATTGTATACTAACATCCACCACCATATTCTTTACCAACCTGAATAAAAAAAATTTCAAATTAATAATAATAATAATAATAATAATAATAATAATAATAATAATAATAATAATAATAATAATAATAATAATAATAATAATAATAATAATAATAATAATAATAATAATAATAATAATAATAATAATAATAATAATAATAATAATAATTAAAGACAAATTTTTCATCCAAATGTTGTTTTATGTTTAGGAGCATGCACTAAACCAGGTAAAGTTATGATTGTATCAGAATTAATGCAAACTGATTTAGAAAAGTTAATTCATTCACCAGAAGTTACACCACCACCATTATATGAAAGAATGAAAATGTGTCTCGATGCTGCATTAGGAATTAATTGGCTTCATGGCATTTGTAATATTATACATAGAGATTTAAAATTAGCAAATTTAATGATTAGTATGTATTTTTTTTAATTGCTTTCCTTTCATTTTCGATATGAAATTACAAAAAAAAAAAAAGTTATTAATCTGATTCAAATTTTTTTTTCTATTAATAGGTAAAGATAAAACGGTAAAAATAGGAGATTTTGGATTTAGTCAAGTTATAAAAACGGGTACAACATTATCGGATCAAAAAGGACCAAAAGGTACAGCACTTTATATGGCACCAGAAGTAATGATGAAACATGAATTCAATGAGAAAGCGGATGTATATAGTTTTGGATTAATTCTCTATGAGATGGCAACATGTGAAGAGTTATTCCCAGAGTATTCAGAGATCGATCCATTCTATGACGCAATTTGTAATAAAAAATTAAGACCACCAATACCAGATAGTTTCCCAAAATCTCTAAAAACTTTAATACAAAAATGTTGGGATCATGATCCAAACAAAAGACCATCATTCAGTGAGGTAACCCAAAGAATGAATGAGGTACTAACTGACACCGCTATCTCTGGTATAGATGCTGCCATGTTTTGGAAATATAATTTCATTAAACCTGAATCTGAATCTGTACCTTGGAATGAATTTGCTTATAAGTTATCAAGTGTTGTTAATCTTCCAACTCAAGTTTTAGCTCCATTGGCTCAATTATTTGGTATGCACTTTTTTTTTATTGGTCATATTGTTTATTATTATTATTATTATTATTATTATTAATATAAATTTTATTTAGTATCACAATCATATGAAGAAGAAATAGGAGGCGTAGTTTCAATGGAAAGATTTGATTTAATGAATAAATGGTTTGGTAACTTTTTTAATTCAAAGTTTGGACCTGCAATACTAGGTGAAATGAATGAACTTTTGAAAAAGAGATGGTTCCATTTCGATATTAGTAGAGATATTTCAGAGAAAAGATTAAGAGGAAGACCTGAAAACACTTTCCTTCTTAGATTATCAGCAAATGACCCAATAAAAACACCATTTACAATCTCAAAGACAAAAGGTTCAAAACCAACACATAAACGTGTTGCTCGTGAAGATGCTCAGCCACATGAAACAAATCAATTCCCAATGGGTTATAAATTCATTGTACCACTAGATGGTAATGAGTTGGTTTTTAGTTCAATCACTCAAATGGTTGAACAATTACATAAAATTGGTAATCTATCAATTCCATGTCCAATCACTGAAATTAAAGTACCTTATTTAACTGATTAAAATAATATTAAATTTAAATAATAATAATTTAAAATAATTAAATCAATTAAAAACATATATAATGAGAAAAAAAAAAAAAAGAAAAAAAAGTAATAATAAATTATCTTAATATTTTTTTTATAAATAAAAAAAAAAAGAAAAAAATTAAATATACAAAACTTTTGATCTTTTTATTATTAATTATAATAAATCCATAAAATAATCTAAACCTTGACCAATTTCCCAAATTGAAATTGAAACTTTATATTTGATTGCCAATTGTATACGATCCTCAATGAATAATAGTGATGGATAAGTTATTGAAATTTGTTGACTCTTTTTGTTTTTATATGTAAATATATGTTCGTGTGTGTTTTGGTCGAATTTTAATTTCTTTGATTTATTTTGCTTTAAAATTGAAATAAACTCTGAACCAACGATTGCATCCGATTGATCATTTTCACCAATTTTATATCCATAGAATGGAATACCCATGAAAATCTTTTTGGAATTTTCATTTTCTCCATTTGGTAATAAAAATCTTAAATTATCTTCAACCCAAACTTTTGGTGCATTCATACCACCACTTGGTCCGAAATCATATGTCATTAATGAGATTCCATCAATATGGTTTGATAATGTTTCGAAATCTTTTGGTCCAAATCCAGTTTCTTGTCCTTTTTGTCTAAATGGCTATATATACGAATATTTTAAATTTTTAGTAAGATTGATTTTTTTTTCAAATTTTTTCAAATTTTTTACCTACATAAATCACTAAAATTATTTCTTTTCCAATTGAATGTAATTTTTCAGATAATAAAATTAAAAAAGGGTCTCTTAATTGTTTATTTATATGAACTATTCCTTCAACTACTAATCCATCATAATTATTTTTCCTGATTAATTTTTTATTATTTTTTTTTTATTAATATTAATAAAAGAAAATTATAAATAAACTATTTTAAAGTAAACTTACTTAACAGTCGAAACTAATGAATCAATAAGTTTTGGGTCGATAAGCATTTGAAGTGATTCTTTGGAACCCCATTGTTGACCTTCAAATGAGAACCTTGGAAGAATTTTTGATTTTTGATCTGAATTTTCTTTTACTTTTTCCATCCATTTTTTATCAATGTTATGATCACCTTCGATTATTGCTTTGTTCTTTTCAAATTTAACCTGATACCAAACTGGTGAAATATGGGTGAATTTTTTAGCCCATTTCGTAGCTACATCGTAACCTTTACCATTCCAAGGTGTAATGTATACCAATGTATTTCCTTCTTTAAAGTTTTTAATTTCAACATTTTTGTAATATTTATTATAGTTGTTTATTATTTGTTTTACTGAAACATTCTCTCTAACTAAACCTCTTTGTTTAACGTCTCTATTGGTTGATAAATCTTCTTCTTCTTCTTCTTCAACTTCTTCATCAATATTTTCAGCATTTGTAATGAATGTTGATATCATTAACAATGATAATAGAAATAAACAAAGTAAAAATTTTCTATTCATTGTGATTATTCTTTCACAAGCTTTTTTTTTTGGTGAATAGCAAAAAAAAATATAAAAAAATCAAATTTTTATACAAAAAAAAATTAAAAAAAAAAAAATAACATCACAAAAAAAAAGTTTTAACAAATTAATTTTTTTTATTTTTTTTAATTTACAAAAGAAAAAAAGATTTTTAATACCAAAACTCCAAATTTTATGTATTTAATAAAAGAAATCACTCCCCCTTTTTTTTATCTCTTTACAAACATAATAATAATAATAATAATAATAATAATAATAATAATAATAATAATAATAATAATAATAATAATAATAATAATAATAATAATAATAATAATAATAATAATAATAATAATAATAATAATAATAATAATAATAATAATAATAATAATAATAATAATAATAATAATAATATATAATAATAATAATAATAATAATATATAATAATAATAATAATAATAATAATATATAATAATAATAATAATAATAATAATAATAATAATAATAATAATAATAATAATAATAATAATAATAATAATAATAATAATAATAATAATAATAATAATAATAATAATAATAATAATAATAATAATAATAATAATAATAATAATAATAATAATAATAATAATAATAATAATAATAATAATAATAATAATAATAATATTCAACTTTATTTTACAAACATTTTTCAAAATTTTCTCAATTAAAAGAATTTGGTTTTTTTAGTAAACTAAAAGACTGGTAGTGTTTTTAATTAATTTCCAATTTTCAAATTCATCATTATCACCATCATCTTGATTTTAATTTTTAAATCAATCCTTTTTTTCTCATTTTTTATTTGATCAAAATTTAAAAAAAATAAAATGAAATAAAATAAATAAACCTTAAAAATTTTTTATATTTTAAAATTTTTTATTTATTAATTGAAAAAATTAAAGATCTCCTAATTTTTTTTAAAAAATAAATTATTAGTATTAAATTTAATGAACTGATTTTTTATTTTTAAATTTAAAAATACAAACATTTTGAACTAATGAATCACAAGCATGTTCACAGGATTGTAAATAATCTTTTATTTCCACTAATTTTTCGAAATGTTGTGGGAAAGAGTTTTTGAAATCATTTTGAGCCTGTCCTATATTAATATGTTGTGATCCCAAAGCGTCTTTTGCCAAATCTTGAGCATAGTTTCCTGCCTGGGAACAATAGCTATTACATTGATGTTTTAATGCCAATATACTTAATGAACCCATGCAAGAGTTAATTAAAATTGCGATAATAAGAAATAAGGTAGCAAAAAATCTCATTTTATATATTTATTATAGTTGTTATTTTTGTTGTTGTTGTTGTTGTTGTTGTTTATTTTTAAGTGTTTTTATAAAATTGAAAAAAAAAACAATTTATAATTTTATATTCTTAATTTAGTAAATTTAAAAAATCAATATAATTAATAAAATAAAAGTAATGAGAAATTTAATAGGTACGTATATTTTTTCGACAATTTTTTAAAAAAGGATATTAATCAAAAGGTATTTATCTCTTTTCAATTTTAATTTGAAATCATTTCGCCATAGTACACCAATTCCATTAAAAATAAAATATTAAATATTTTTTTAGGGGATAAAAAAAAATTAATATAAAAAAAATAAAAATAAAAAAAAAAAAAAAAACAACACACACACTTTGTCGTTTCAGACATTAATTTAAAACCTTTTAAGTATTACAAAAAAATTTTCAAATTATAAATGTAGTAACACAAATCTTGTTTTATTTATATTATATATTTTTTTTATTTTTAATGTTAATATTTTGGATTAAAGTTTTTTAATTTTATTCCCAATTATTTTAGGTTTTCATGACCAAAAAGATTTCCTTTCAATTAGAATTTGAATTAAATGAAAAAAAAAAAAAAAAAAAAAAAAAAAAAAAAATATGTTATAAACTAAAATGATATACACCGACTTGTTGATAAAATTTCATGTTTTTTTCTTTTTTTTTTTCTCTTAATTTTTAGTTATTTTTTTTTATTTTTTTTTAATATGTCTTTTTTTTAGTCCCATGAAAAGGCAGACTCTGATTTTTCCAATTGGTTTATATCGAAAGCTTTTGGTTTATCAGATTTAACCTCACTGACAGTGAAATTCAAATTATCCATTAATTGTTTATTTGTCAATCCAGGTCTGACAATATGATCTGGTTTTCTTTGAACTGGTTTTCTAGTTTGATTATCATCGTTTTCATCGTTATCGAATCTAAAGATTTCATCAGTTTGACTCTTTTGAGGCTTTGTTTGTTTTGGTTTTTCTGGTGTAGTTGTTGATTTTTTAGTTGGTACTTTCTTTACTTCTTTTGATTCTTTCACTTCTGATTGTTTAGTTATTGGTTTTTTAACTTTTTCTTTTTGATTGTCTGTATTATCTTTTTTGTTTATTGTTTTCTTTTCCTTATTATTATTATTTTTACTATTATCTTTATTTATTTTCTTTTCTTTATTGTTTTTATTATTATTATTATTATCTTTTTTATTTGATTTATCAAGTAAATCAGACAAAGGAATTGGATTTTCACCAACAATTTTCATATCATCATCAGAGAAATCATTTTCAGCATCTTTTTTATAATGATCCATAAGTGAAAAACCTTTCTTTGGTGGTTCTGCTGTTGAATTAATTGGTTTTTGAGATGTTGGTGGTACAATAGTTGTGGTTGTTCTTTGTCTCTTATTATCAACTGGTTCTGCTTTCTTTTTTAAATTTTTAACTTTAATAAAACCTGTAAAATCTTTTGGTTTTGATGTTTTGGCTTCTTCTGGTCTATCATTATCATCATTATCATCTTCACCACCATTATTATCTTCATTACCATCATAGTTTTCATATTTTCTTTTATTTAAAACTCTATTTGATTTTCTTTCTTCAATATCTTCATTATTATTTTTTTGATTCTTTTTATTAACAATTTCTTTATTAAATTGTTTTCTTTCTGGTCTTTCTGATCTTTCTGATTTATTGAATGATCTTTCTAAATCCTTTTCTTTATTAAATTGTTTTCTTTCTGGTCTTTCTGATTTATCAAATGGTCTTTCCAAACCTTTTTCTTTATTAAATGATTTTTTTTCTGTTCTTTCCGTTGTTCTTTCTATTCTTTCGGTCCTCTTTATTCTATCTGGTCTCTCTAATGAATCAGAGTTTCTTTCTGATCTAATATTACCATCATTTTTATTAAATGGTTTTCTTTTTTCTATTGATTTATTTGGAATTCCTTTTTCTTCATTCTCTTTTCTAATTAATTTTCTTTCTTTGTCCTTTTCAATCAATTCTCTTTTTTGTGAATTTTCTTTCTTTTTAGTAATTCTTTTTACAGATTTCTCTGAAAAAGGTTTGCCATCTAAATTATCTAAATTTGGAAACATTTCTCTTATCTTTTCTTTATAATTATCTAAGCTGGTTATTGGGTTACCAATGAGACTAAGAGTTTTCAAATTTTTTAATTTACTTAATACTTCAATATCACTATAATCCTTTAATAAATTGTTTGATAAATCTAAAATGAATAAATTATGTAAATTTGAAAATTTTGTATCAATTGAAAATATTCTATTATGTGATAATTTAATTTCTTTTAACTTTTTTTTTTATATTAAAAAAAAATTAATAAATAAAAAGTTAGAATAAATTAATTAAAAAATAATAAAAAACAAAAAAAAAAATACATACTAAAACATTTTGACTAATATCAGGTATATGTTTAATTTTATTATTTGTAAGTGATAATTTTGTTAACTCTTTTAAAAATCTTAAACCTGAAATATCTTCAAGTTCATTCTTTGATAATACTAAAGTATTTAAATGAGGAACATATTCCATATTTTCAATTTTTACAATTTCATTATTATTTAAAACCAATGCTTTTAATTCACCCAATTTCATTAAACCTTCGATTCTTTTTAATTTATTGTGAGAAATATTTAAAACTAAAAATTTAGAAAAAAATAAAAATTAATATAAATATACATCACTTTTATTTCTTATCTATTTATAACTTTTTACCTTTTAATTTTGTTAATAATTTTAAATCATTCATTCTTTCTAATTTATTACCAGATAAATTTATCCATTCTAAAGATAAATTATCTTTTAAACCCACTATTGATGTCAATTCATTCTTTGAGAGATCAATCTTTTTCAAATCAATACAACTACTTAAATCCTCAATAGTTTCATAACCCTTATTAGATAAATTAAAAGTTGTAGATGTTGTAATATCACCATAAAGTTCAGCTAATATCGAATTATTTAATGTTGTCATTCTTAATTTTTCAAAATAATAATAATAACACACTATCACAAAAAACGAACGAACGAATGAAAAAAAAAAAAAAAAAAAAAAAAAAAATTTAAAAAAAAAAATTCGTTTTTAATTTTTTTTTTATTTTTTTTTTTTTTTTATATATTTTTGTCCAGTCATTTCAAAAGATTTTCATCGGAATTGTTATCAAAACTAATCTCATTTATTTAAAATATTTTTTTCTTGGAATTTTAAAAATATAAACAGATAAAAATAAAATGGGTGTTTATTAAACATTTTTTTTATTGTTATAATAAAATGATTTCTTTGACTATATTAATTATTGTTATTATTATTTTAATGTCCAATTTATTTTTTTTTTTTTTTTATTTATTTGTAAAAAGGTTGGTCACCAACACCACCACTATTTCCCCCAATATTATTTTTGTTTTTTTCATCTTTTTTTTAAAAATTAAAAATATTAATTTACAATATTATAAAATCTAGATTTAATTATTAACAATGAAGAAAAAAAATTTTTTAATTTTTTAATTTTTTATAAAAGAACTTCATATGTTAATTTTTTTTTTTTTTTTTTTCAATTATTTTTTCTTTTAAAATATTAAATAAACTTTTTATAAAATAAAGTAACACCACAACCACAACCACAACTTCCCACTACTTTAAAGTTATTACATATATAATAGGCAGTTTTTTTGAAAAAAAAAAAAAAAAAAAAAAAAAAAAAAGGTGTTTGTTTTTGGGAGTATTAGACCTGAATTTTTTAGTAGTTAATAATTGTTGTCATTTATTAGAATTAAGATTAATCTTATAATATTACAATAATACAAATAATTTTTTCTGAAATATCTCAAAACCCACCCCCCCCCTCCCCACAATCTTAATTTTTATAGTTGTAAAAATAACCCCACCATTAATTTTGATTTCTAGTAAATATTATTAACAAAGATTTATTGAAAAAAAAAAAAAAAAAAAAAAAAAAGTGGTTTTTTTTTTTTTTTTTTTTTTCACCTTTTGTGGTGGTGAAGTGGTAGTGCTACCCATATTTAACCAAAAAAGGAAAAAAAACATTTAAATACAAAATATTACACTACCAATAAGATTGATATTAATATTAAACACACTACATAGAAATTTATATTGTTTTTATATGTTTAATAATTTTAAAAAATAATAAAATAAAATCGCACGAAACAATACTTTTTTTATTTTTTATTTTCGACCTAACTTCACACACACACACACACACACTCACACACAAAGAATATTAAAAAAGAATTTATATGAATATAATTCCCACTGGCTATAAATGTCCTATCTAATTTTGGATACCAATTAATTAAGAACTAATAAGAAGTGTGTTGGAGAGAACAACATTGTCAATCATTCTTTTAATAAAATTATTAATTTTTGGTTTTTTTTTTTTTTTTTAAAGTGTCTGTATTTTACTCAAGTATGGCTGCCAAAATACAAAAAAAAAAAAAAAAATAAATAAATATATATAAAATTTTTTTTTTTGATGACTTTTTCCCAGACAACATTTGCGTATTTTTGGTTTTTTTGAAACATATAGAAAACGAAAATTTTTTTTTTTTTTTTTTTTATTGTTTTTTTTTTTTTTTTTTTTTTTTTTTTTTAGTTGCCATATAATCATCTCCGATAAATATTCACTATTTTATTTATTATTATAATAATTACTTAGCTAAAAATTGTATAAAAAGATAATAGATATTATTACTATATATATACATTTTTTTTGTTTTAAAAATAAAATCTTTTTAAAAATATAAAATATTTATTTATTGAAAAAATAAAAAAAATAAATAACTTTAAAATAATTATTTTTTATAATAATAATAATAATAATAATAATAATAATAATAATAATAATAGTAATAATAATAATAATAAATAATAGTAATAGTAATAATAATAATAATAATAAACACATTTTACTAAAAAAAAAAAAATAAAAAAAAATAAATAATAAAATTTTCGGGAATTAAAAAAAAAATCTAATTCAAAACCATAAAAAAAAAAAAATCAAATCTAAATAAAAATTAAAATTAAAAAAAATAAAAGTAATAAAAAAATAATAAATGGGTGAATCAATTTTAAATAGTTTTAAAAAACATACGAATATTAAACTATTATATTTTTTTGAATTTGCATCATTATCATGTTTTCAACCATTCATTAGTATTTATTTAAATAGTAAACAATTGAAACCGTCAATCATTGGAATAATAACATGTTTGATTCCATTTCTATCTTTTTTATCATCACCATTTTGGGCAAATATATCGGATCGTTTTGGAATTCAAAAAAAAATTGTAATTGTAAATTCACTACTGTCAATGATTGCATTGTTATTATTAATTCCAACTGGTGATAATATAGTTGGTATATTTATTTTAATTGGTCTATATAGTATTGTATCATCACCAATTTGTCCAATTGTCGATTCATTGGTATTGAAAGATTTGGGAGAAGATTCTAAACTTTATGGTCAACAAAGATTATTCGGTGCAATTAGTTATGGCATAGTTGCATTTTTTACTGGTATGGTAATCAATCATTTCAGTATGAACTATTTATATGTAATCTATGCATTCTGGATGGTGGTTTTTTTAATTTTCTACGTTTTCAATCAAACTAAATATGGCTCTAAATTAAAGTTAACCAATAGTATAAATTCATTTAAAAAATTAATAAATGAAAAAACCATTGGTGGTACTGATGAAAATAATGATACAGAAATCGATGTTATAACTCCAGGAAATCCATATGATGAAAATTCTAAAGGATCCACCCTCAAACAATCAAAAAGTAATTCAAATATAATATCTTCAAATGATATTGTTCAATCCAATGAAAATTTAATCGAAAATGAAAGAGAAGATCAATTAGAACAAGATTTGGAAATGGATGAAATTGGAAGTTTGGTATTTTCTTCAAATAATAATTCAAGTCAAGATTTGGGCGAAGCTATATTGTCATCACAAAATGATAACAACAACAACAACAACAACAACAACAACACAAATGAAGTTTTATTAAAAGATGGTGCCGATTTTATTAAAAATGAACCAATAACCAATGGTGGAGATGTTGAAGAAATACCAATCGATTTAATGTATAGTGAAGAGAAATTAACAAATAAACAAGTGATGAAAAATATTGTAAAAAATCCACAAATGATGATATTTTTATTTGCCATGGTAATTTGTGGTATGACATCGAATATTATTAGTAACTTTTTATTCCTTTTCCTAAAGGATCATAAAAATGCTTCAAACTTTTTATTAGGTTCAACTTTACCATTCACTGTAGTTATGGAGTTACCATTCTTTTTCTTTGGTAAACAATTATTAGAGAAAGCAGGTGTAACCAATATGATTATCATTGGTCATTCTGCCTATATTATAAGATTATGTCTTTATAATATCTTTGCTATCGATTCAATTTCAGCTTGGTTCGTTTTACCAATTGAAACTTTACATGGTATTGCCTTTGCAACTCTTTGGGGTGCCGGTGTTGAACTTTCATCACAAATGGCTCCAAAAGGTTATGAAGCTTTCTATCAAGGAATTTTCAGTGGTATTTATTGTGGTTTAGGTTCTGGTATTGGTTCAATAATTGGTGGTTTCCTTTATGAACATAAATCTGCTTTCTTTTTATTTAGATTCACTGCACTCATCACAATTGTCAGTCTTGTAGTCTTTACATTATCACAACTCTTTTATTCAAGAAAACAATCAAATAAAAGTGGTATAATTAGTCAATCTCATTTTTAAAATAAATGTGATTTTAACTAATTAAATTATAAATATAAAAACAATGAATAATATATTATTTTTTTTTTCATTAATCCTTTTAAAATAAAATAGTAAAAAAAAAAAAAAAAAAAAAGATATTCTTTTTTTTTTTTTTTAAAAAATAAAATAAAAAATTAATTAAAAGTAATCCGGATTTAATTTTATTTTTTTTTTAGTAGTTGGTGATTTGAAAAAAAAAAAAACATTCGTTTATTTATTTTTTTATTTTTTTTATTTTTTATTTTTTTATTTTTTTATTTTTTTTTTTTTGCAAAACAAACGAAACTCTTTTTTTAAAATTTTTTTTTTTTCGCAATCACCAAAAAAAAAAAAAAAAAAATTAAAAGAAAAGAAAAAGAAAATTAATAAACAAGAAAAAAAATGAGTGATTTAAAGAGTAGATTAAAAGAAACATCTAATTGTAAGTTAGTTCAATAAATTAAATTTTAAAAAAGAATAATTTCACTAATTTAATTTTTTTTTAATTTTTTTTTTTTAAATGCAACAGGGATGAGTTCTATGTTTAATATTATTAAAGATCCAACATCAGAATCAGCACCATTTTCAAATAGAGTTAATTCAGCACCACCAAGAAGATCTTCATCATCTTCAAGTATACCACCTCCATTTTCAGAGTTGGCTAAATCAAATGAAAATAAAACCACCACCACAACAACAACAACAACAACAACAACTACTACAACAACTACTGCAACACCAAATAAATCATCAGTTGAAAAAAATAAAGATGAATTAAAGAAATTACTTCAACAACAATTAACTGAAATGAAATTAAAGAGACAGGGTAAAAACAGTAATAATAATAATAATAAAAATGATACAGATAAAAATAAAAATGATAATAAAAAAGAAGTTATAAAAAATATAAAATCAAAAAAAGAAGAAGAGAAAGAAGAAGAAGAAGAAGAAGAAGAAAGATCAGATATTTCAGATAGTGAAGAAGAAGAAGAAAATGAAAACAATAGTGTAAATGGTGATTATGACGATTATGATGTAGAGATGTCAGAATCAGGCTCAGAGATGGATTTAATTAATAATAAAAATTTAAATAAAGAGAAAAGAAAGAAACAAGAAGAGGATTTACAATTTAGTACATTCGATTTTAGTAGTGGTAAAGCTATGCCAACCTATTTAATGAATAAAGGTCGTAAAGCTAGTAAAAAAGAATTATTAGAGAAAGCAGAGGAAAAAGAAAGAATTTTAGCAAATTCAAAGAGAACTGGTGCAAATAAAGAGTTGGCCGATACAATTCGTTGGTCTACTGCATTCGATAAAGTTCAAGGTATAAAGGTAAAGGATGATCCTACTCTCTTAAGAAAATCAATTAAAAAAGTTGAGAAAACAAAACTAAAGAGTGCTCGTGAATGGGTACAAAGAAAGAAAGAAAAAGATGAAAAATTAAAAGTTCGTATCGCCAAACGTGAGGCAAACATTAAAGCTAAAATCGAAGAGAAAAAAGAAAGAAGAATGGGTATTAAAAAGAAGAAAACTAATAATAATAAGAGTGGTGGTGGTGGTAATTCTCATGCTAGCAGACAAAGAGCTGGTTTTGAGGGTAAGAAAAAAAATCATTTAAATTCCTCTTCAAAAAAATAATTTAATAAAAAAAAAAAAAAACAAATAGTTGAAACACGTAAGGGAAAAGGGTAGTTTGGTTTATTTTTTTTATTTTATTTTATTTTTTACATAGAGATACAAATCGATATTTAATTTTTTTTAATTGTTTTTACTATCTTCACATTGATAAAATAATAAATATCCGCAATCATTATTAAATTCATTTGAAGAACCAAAACATTCATATAGATCTGATTCCTCCCTAATCTGTAAAATTTTTAAAAAAAAAAAAATTAGAATTATAACGAAAAAAAGAAAATAAAAAAAGAAAATACATACATCAATATGATGATCATCAAAAATGAACCAAACCCCATGACATTTAATTAAACTATAATAATGACCATGATTTGGACCACTTCCGACATGAATTACAACAGCAAATAGATTGAATTTCTTATCTGGTTCTTCAATGTTTGATGTCTAATTATTTTGGGTGAAAAAAAAAAATTTAAAAATTAATATTTAACAAATAAAGATTACTAAAAACTAATAATAAAATTATAAATATCAAATCTAAAAACATACAGTATTTTGAATAATAATTTCAAAAGGAAAAACTACTCTATAATTTAATTTTGTATATTGTTGAATATTTTCCATATATTTGAATCTCTTTAAATGAATGATCAATGTGTTTGGTAGCTTTTTAATTTTCATTCTTTTTTGAGCTTCTTGGAGGGAATTACATTGATCACAAAAGAATTTATCATTCTTTGATAAAATCTCAATGGAGCTAAAATTTGATAAACAATTTGTCAATGACTTATTTTGTTCAATATCAATAGATAAATCTAAAAATGATTCATCCTTATTCGTAATAGATTCACATGTTAAACATTTAGTTTCATTCGTTAATGTACCTTCAAATATCTCATGTACTAATGTTTTATCTAGATACAGTTTAAAAAAAAAGAAAAGTGTCATTATTGATAGATTTATAAAATCTAATTAAATAAAAAATAAATTAATTTAAAAGAAAACTACTTGCATTCTTTTTTTTCTGTAGATTGTTGTTGTTGAATTTTTTGTTGCAATTGTTTATTTTTTTGTTGTTTTTGTAAAAATTCTGCAATTGAGTTTAATAAAAAATTTAAGAATTCATGAGCATCTTGATGCATAAAACTACTAAATAATTCATTCTCTTTTTTTAATCTTTCTACAAATGTTTCGGGTTTTAAACAACCATGAGTTTCCTTGTTTTGATGAATCGTATAGAATAACTCACCTAAATTTATTATTAAATTCCCTTCTTTCTCTTGGTTTTTGGGATTATTGTATGATGAGGGTGAAAAAGATGATTGCCCATAACTATTGGTACTATTGCCTGAAATTCCAAAAAAGTTGAACATGTTTTTAAAGTATGATGTATTATTATTGTTGTTATTATTATTATTTATATGAGTATCATTATTATTGCTATTATTATTATTGTTATTGTTATTATTACTACTATTTTGATTATTATTACTACTATTATTATTATTATTATTATTATTATTATTATTATTATTATTATTATTATTATTATTATTATTATTATTATTATTATTATTATTATTATTATTATTGTTATTATTATAATCACTATTATTTATTTGATCATTTATATTATTATTTTCATTGAAATTATTTACAACCGGCGGTAATCCCTTTAATTCACAATAATACTGTAGTACTTTATTCCTAAATGGAACACAAAAATATAATACCTGTAGAACTGAATTACAATAGCATGTATTTCCAAACTAGAATATCCATTTCCAAAGAAATAACATTGGTGAATATTATTGAAATGAATTATAGTGCGTGTGTGTGTGTGTGTTATGAAGGAATAAAGATATTGATACACCATACATTTTCAAGTCCAAATAGTTTTTGATTTTTTGGGAAATCTGGGTACTTTTCATACAATTTCTCCAAATCTGATTTGGTTTGAGTATTCCCCATTTAAAATATTCTTAATTAGTAAATGTATTTAATATATAGATTTTTTTTTTTTTTCTTTATTTATTTGGTGAATATAGTTTAATTAAAAAATAAAAAAAATATAAAATAAAAAAAAATTAAAAAAAAAAACTACTTTTTTTTAATTTTTTTTATTTTTTTTTTTTATTTTTTTTTAATTTTTTTTTTATTTTTTTTTTTTATCCATTTCAAAATTTTTTTATACAACATAACTCATTAATATTTTTATCTTTGCAATAACAAAAACAATTTAATAACAAATTAGTATTTAAAAGAATCTTTAATTTCTTTATTTTAAAAATGTATTCTGATTGGGAAAATAATGATACAGACGATTGGGAAGTTTCTGACGATAGCGATGGCAGCGATATAGAGGATAGCGATGAAGAAATAGATATTAAAAAGACTGAAGCTTCTATTGATTGGTTAACTGACCTCACTAGAATATATATTGGTCAATATGAAAAAGGGGATGAAGCTAAAGAAAAGGTTTGTGGATTTATATGTATAAAAAAAAAGAAAAGAATTTTGATGCTTTCATTCCCTCTTTTATTTATTTTACTTTGATTTTTTTTTTTTTTTTTTTTTTTTTTTTTTTTTTTTTTTTTTTTTTTTTTGAACATTATTGACTGAATGAGATATTAAAATAAAATAAAAGGAATGAATAAAGAAGAAAATAAAATAAAAAAAAATAAAAAAAAAAAAAACAATCGAAAAAATTAAAAAAAAAAAAAATATATATAAAGAGGGGACAGAGGAGCTCAGAAAAAAAAAAATATTAAATCAATTGAAAACTAATGAAATTAATATGTATATTTTGCTTATTATTATTTTTTATTTTATATTTGTTTTTTTAAACACATTCATATACCATATATGTTTTTTTTTTTTTTTTTTCTACAATTTAAAATTTTTAGGTTATCACAGATCAATTATCAAATATAAACACTGAATATACAAATAATAAGAAAAAATATAAATACACTAAATTAATAAAAGAATTGTATAGGAACTCCCGTACAAAGTTATGTAGTGTAAGTTTATTATCAGTTTTTTTTCGTTGCAACCATCATTAAAAATTGGATACATGTTCTTATTAAAAAATTAATTGTCTTTTTTTTTCATTAACAGATGGGGGTTCTTAAACATTTGTATAAAATATTTAAAGAAGAAAAAAATAAATATTGTAAATTTAGAACTAGCCTTAGAAATGTAAAGCCAGAGTTCTTATTACCTCAACCCTATTTAAATAAATTACCACCGTCACCTCATAAAATTAAAAACTTTAAAAAAACCAAAAATGTAAATAATAATTCAACAACATCAACAAAGTCTATCTTTAAGTTTCCACCACCTTTACCATATATAATAAAAAGTAGCGATATTCAATTTTTGAATCAAAGAAAAAGACAATTGGAATCAGATAGTGATAGAGATAGCGATTATGATTATAAATATCAAAAGAAAAGAGATGGCGATAAAAAAAGAATTAAAAAGATTAAAGAAAGAGAGATTCTCAATAAACCTCAAAATCTCTCTACCAAAGTACCATCACCCGTTGATAGTTTCAATAATAATAATAATAATATTAATAACAAAATACCATCACCTATTGATAGTTTCAATAATAATAATAATAATAATAATAATAATAATAATAATTATAATAATAGTAATAATAATAATAATAATAATAATAATAATAATAATAATAATAATAATAATAATAATAATAATAATAATAATAATAATATTAATATTAATAATAATAATAATAATATTAATAACAAAATGCAATATGATTTACCAGCAAGTAGTGCTAGTGGTAGTGGTGGCAGTAATTATAATAGTACCAACAATAACAGCAATAATTTTAATAGTGATAATAGTAATACTGGTGCCACAGTTGACGAACCATTTATACAGCCATTAACGCAACCGCAACAACAACAACAACAACAACAACAACAACAACAACAACAACAACAACAACAACAACAACAACAACAACAACAACAACAACAACAACAACAACAACAGCAACCACTACCACCGTCGCCAATTAAGGATACCAATAACCCATACAATCAAGTTCTAAAAGTTGATACAGATCCAATAGATTATAGCGAACTTGAGTCATTAAGTAATGCGAACAATGGAATTGTAAAGAGTGATGAAAAGATTGTAACAATGCCAGTTGGTACACCAATTCCATTATCAGTTTTGAAAAAAGCATTACCAATTGTAGTGGAAAAGACTGAAACTATTCCAACTACCCAGCAAAACCAAACTCATAGTTTTTCTTTGGATTCAAAGTTGTTAGATGCTCTAATTCCCGTTGAAAATCAACAACAACAACAACAACAACAACAACAACAACAACAACAACAACAACAACAACAACAAAATCAAAAAAATATTAATAGTCCACAGGCAACATCACCAACACAAAACACAGCAACATTATCAACGACAACCAATAATAATAATATTAATTATAATAATAACAACAATAGTAATAATAAAGAACTGATTGAAAGTTTATTGAAAATTGCAAGAGATCCAGTTATTATTGATCAAGTTAAACAATTATATGAGAATCAAAAGTTTAAAGAGCAACAGTTAATTCAACAACGTTTGGAGTTAATAAAGAATCAAGACGAGAGAAAACAAATTAGGTTCCAAAAGTATTGTCAGGAGTTGAGGGACTGTGGAGTAAATCAAGAAGAGGTCAAAATGAAATTACAAATTGAAGCAAACAATATCATCAATCAAAGTCAAGAAGAATTGGATAACTTTAGTAGATATATCTTGGATGAAATGAATAGATTTATTTCAGTTCAACAAGTAACTCTTCAACAAATGGGCGTTATTGGTTTCTTTCCGACAAGTGATCCAATTCAAATCCAACAACAATTAAAAATATTGGATTCTTTATTCCCAGGCTACAAATTCTCTTTAAACACTAACTTAAATAATAATTTTATAAATGATAGTAATAATCCTCCCATTCAAATAAAGTAATAATTATTTTTTAAAAATTTATTTTTTATTAGATTTGTAATTTTAATTTTATGATTTTCCCAACATACGAAAAACAATGAAAAAGAAGGCTGAAATTAAAAGTTGGTTGGGAAAAAAAAAAAGATTTTTTTATTTTTTTATTTTTTATTTTTTATTTTTTTTTTTTATTTTCTTTTTTTTTTTTATTTTTGTCACAAATTGCTTGTGTGTTTTTTTTTGTTTTTTTTTGTTTTTTTTTTTTTTAAATTTTATTTTATTTATTTGTATTCTTTTATAATTGTTTTTGTATAACATATAAAAAAAAATAAAACCAACAAAACAAAATAAAACAAAATTAAAAATTAAACAATTCACAAAACATTGTGTATAGTTTTAATACAGTATGGGAATCAATTTTAGTTGCCTGCCCGATTATAGCGGACAAACTGATGCTCAAGAGAATTCAAAACCAAATAAACCTATAGCGTTTATAGATGCAACTGAGCAAGTTTCTAGACCAAAGGTTTCCGCATTGGACAAGTTTGATTTTGATGAAGATATAAAACCAAAACAACAAACAACACCAACTAAAACAGATAAATTCACAGAGCAACCATTCCCTACTTCTACCACCACCACCACCACCAACACCATAAAGACAGTACCACCAATAGTTAAATCAGCTACAAAGAGTCAAAGTTCAAACATAGATAATGACGATGATGATAATGATGATAATGATGATAATAATAATAATAATAACGATGATAATAAGAATAAAGTAACAGATCTTAGTAATGTTCCATTAAGTGCACCAGCAAAATCAGCAATGACATTAGGTGGTTTAAAAAAAACATTACCTTTAAAACCAACATTAACAGAGGAACAAATTAAAGAGTTACAACAAAAGAACAAAACTATAATTGAAAAACAAAGTCAACAACCATCACAACAATATATTTCACCAGAAAAAAAACCATCATTTGAAACTCCAAACCACTCATCAAATTTTAAATTTACAAATAATGAAGATACAATTAACAACACAAGTTTCACTCAACCAGAAGGTGATTGGGATAATGATGATGATATAACATTTGATGATGACGATATTAAACCAGTACAAAAAGAAGAAGAAGAAGGAGGAGAAGGAGAGGAAGAAAAAGAGAAAGTTAGAGAAGTTTTTATACCAACACCAAAAAAGTCGACAATCATTTGGAATGATGATGATGATGGTTTTGGTGAATAATCGTAATATATATATTTTTTTCCATTGTACAAAAAATAAAATAAAATATCAAAAAAAAAAAATAAAAAAAATAAAAAGAAAAAAAAGTATTATTTATTCTATTAAAATGATACATTTATTTTTATTCAGTTTTTATTCTTTCTATACAAGTTGTTGATGAGGTTCTTTTACCTCTTCTCTTCCCTCAATGATATCATCATGTTCCATGTCTAGAGATTTCGGAGTATCTAGCATAGAGACTTCGAAATCGTTATAAAAATATATTAATGTGGGATTTCTTTCAATAAAATTCTTTAAAATTTCTTTGAATTTTTGTTTTATTGGAACTCTATAAAACAAGGTTTCAGTTTTAGAATCCACAATAATTTTAATGGTTTCAGCTTGTGAATTTGATCTTACAATTGAGGTTATTGGGCTACCCAAGGGAGAAGATTCCAATGATGCACAAGGTGTTGAATTGTTTGAAATCATTGGAATTGAAGAAGAGGATGATGAATATGAGGAAGAAAAGTGTGCTGATGGTGACGAAAAAAAAGTACTTGATATATTCATTGGTATACAGGTTATTGGTGGTGAATTTTTCTTTTTAGGAGATTCTAGTTCTGAATCTGATTCTTCGGATGGTGATAAAAGATAATTAAATGGCCACAAAGATTCTTTGTTATTTTTATCTAATTGAATGATTGAAGATTCTGGAAAGTATTTTGAATAGATTTGTAAAGTATGTTCATACTTTTTTCTTAAAACTAAACGGAGTTTAGGATTTTTTAGATCTTTTTTATCTGATAATTTAAAATGAATATCTGAACCAAGGATTCTTAAAAACTCTTTATACCATTCAGAGTTTAATACCATCTTTTTCCAAAATGAATGAACTGATGGTGATGGTAATAGTTTATTTGGTGAGAAATCAACACCTAAATCATTTTCCATTACTTTAATTACCATAAATTTAATAAATTCAACTCTAATTTCTAATTTTGTTTCATTTTTTTTTTTTGATAATGATTTTGATAATATTTTATTCACTTTATATTCTTGAATTAATTTTTTATATAATTTTAAACATTTTTGATTCTTTTCATTTATATTATTGTTGTTATTATTCTTATTATTATTATTACAATTTTTATTCTTATTAATATGAGAATAAAACTCTACATCTGAATTCAATTCTTCAATTTTCTCTTTTAATTCTGAATTTTCATTTCTAAGATCTTTAATAATTTGTTGTGATTTATTTGAATATTCTTCTTCATATTTGATTCTTTTATTTTTAAATTTTAACATTAACCTCTCCAATGATTTTTCATAATGGCTTCCAATATTGTTCCCATCATCAATTTCATTATCAGTATCATCATCATCACTCAGTGGCCTTTTTTTTTTATTATTATTATTAATATTTTCCTCTTTTTGAAGTAGTTCCTTTAATATATTTCGTAAAATTGATTTTTTAGCATAAGGGCTAATAGTTGTGTCTCTCTTTCTAATTTCTGAAAATATTTCATCCAAAGTTAAACTACTTAAAGCTTTACCATTGACCGAAAATCTTTTGACCATTTTTAATGTTGAAAAAAAAAATAAAAAATCAATATTTATATTAAAGATTAAATATAAATTAAAAAAAATTTAAAATTGAAAAAAATTAATTTAAAAAATTCTTGTAAAAACTTTAATAATAATAAATTGAAAAAGGAAAAAATCTAGATTTTTATCTCACTTTTTTTTTCTCTCAGTTCAAAGTATTTTAACTCTAACTTAATTAATTTTGTTTTTTTTTAAAATAAATATATTTATTTTTTTTATTTTTAAAATAACAAAAAAAAAAAATGTTAAATTTTTTTTTTTTTTTTTTTTTTTTTTTTTTTTTTTTTTTTTTTGTTAATGTCATTGACAATAAAAAAATTTAACATCCCAATTTTTTATTTAGTTTTTTTTTTATTTTTTTATTTTTTTTTTATTTTTTTATTTTTTTTTTATTTTTTAGATTTTTTTGATTATTAAAAAAAAAAAAAAAAAAAAAAAAAAAAAAAAAAAAATTAAATTAAAAAGTTTGGGTATACAAAAAAAAAAAAAAAAAAAAAAAAAAAAATGAAAGATAGTGATGTAAATGGTAAAAAAGTTACAAAAGATGAGATTAGAACAATCGAATCAGCAGTAATGACTATTGGTGGAGGTGAATTGTATTCATTTTTTAAAATTTCAAATTATTCAAACAACGATGATATCACCAAAGCATTTAATGAATTTAAAAAGATAAATAATGAAGATTCGGTATCATCAATTGAAATTTGTTATAAAGTTTTATCAGATTCAAGATTAAGATCAATCTATGATTCAAATTTTTATAATGATTTAATTCAACAACAAAAAAAAAATATTAATCATCATCTAAATAAACAAAAAAATCACATTGAAATAATTAAAAGTGATAAAAATATTGAATTTGTTTTATTAAAAGCAATTTCAATTCCTTTGTATACACTATCAACTATTTTGAATGCAAATGTTTCAAACAACAATGGTGGATTTAATTTTTTAATCAATTCTCACAAGGAGTTGGTTAAATTAATTTGGAAAGAAAGTGGTATTATTGGATTTTATAGAGGAGCTATTTTCAAATTAATTTCATACCCATTTCAAAAAGTTTTAGTTAATAATCAACTCTCACAATTATTAGATCAATTTTTTTATAATAATAGTTATATTAAACCATTTATTTATAAATCCATTTCAGAATTTCCATCAACTTTATTCTCTGATTATATCACTTTGTCATTTTCAGTAACATTGGTAGAACAAATTAAAAGTTTATTTTTAAATGGTAAATTAATCTCCATTCACTATGGAAGTGGTAGTGGAAATGGTTCAATTTCAATTAAGAAATTAGTATATTCCATTGGATCTTCTATTATCTTATTATCAACAAGAAGATTAGTTTTAAATTTAATTAAAAATATTGAAACTAAATTAATTGAAGGAAGAAAAGAAAATCCAAATTCATCTCTTTGGGAATATGGTGAAATCATTTATTGTAACCCAATTATTAAGTGTTTGTTAACAACTTTATTAGTTAATCCTTTAGAGGTTTTACGTTTACAATCTACTTTTTCATATTTAAAGTATTCAAATACTTTAAACTTTTTAAATCCAATTCAAATGATTATCAATTTAATTAAAAATCAAAATTCAAAAAATTATTTCAATGGTGCTCCATCATTATACCTTTATTTATTAATTTCAAATTTTTTAAAAAAATTTAATAATAATAATAATAATAACAATAATGATATTCATTCTTTAATGTAAAGAATATATAAAGATTTAAAAACATAAAAAATAAATAAATAAAAAAAAAAAAAAATTAAATAATCACTCAATTAAAAAAAAAAATTAAAAAAAAAAAAAAGAAAAGAAAAGAAAAGAAAAGAAAATAAAAAAATAAATAAAATAATATTGCATCACTTTGTTCAACAAAAAAATTGTTCTTATTATTTGGTATGAAAAGAAAAATGATACAAGTGTGGGTATTGTGTGTGTGTGTTTGCACAATCAAAAATATTCTTTTTTTTTATTTTTTTTTTTTTTTACCCCCACCAATATAAAAAAGTTGAAATTATTTTGAACAAGAACATACACATTTTGTGTGGTAATTGTGTGGTTTTATTGCAGCAAATTTTTTTTTTATTATTTATTTTTATCAACTCCATACCCACAGCCACTCTACAAACAACAGCTATAAATAAATAATTTTAATTGTTTTTATTTTTTTTCTTTTTTTTTCTTTTTTTTTTTTTTGAATTCAAAAAAATAATATGGCAAAGTAGGAACAAGCAGTTATGAATAAAAAAAAAAAAAAATTAAATTTATGTTTAAATTTAAATTATACAATAGTAATATTTTCAATCCAATAATTTTTCTACCAATGATTAATTTCTTCCACTTGATATAATAATAATAATAATAATAATAATAATAATAATAATAATAAAAATAATAATAATAAAAAATGGAAATATTCTCTGAATATTATTATAAAAATAATAATAATTTTAATAATTCATTTGGTAGTACTTGTAAAAATATTAAAAATAATAATAATAATAATAATAATAATAAAAACAATAATAATAATAACAATAATAATAATAATAATAATAATAGTAATAATAGTAGTGATAGTGAAAATGATGATAATGAATATAATTTAAATAATTCTAATAATTATTCATCACAATCATTAAATAAAAAGCCAAATGGATTAGTACAATGTAATCATATTGGTTGTGAAAGTGTATATACCCATCATACTGGATTATCAAGACATTTTAGAAATTTTCATAAATCCTATTGTGAAAATCCTGAAATTTGTGACGGTTGTATAAGTAAAAGAAAAAAGGAATCTAAAAAACCAGTTCCTAAAGTTGATTGTAATCATGAAGCATGTATTAAAAAATTATCAAAAAAAAATATAGCGAAACATCATAAAATGTTACACCCAAATTGTTCAGTTGATTGTCAAGAATGTTCTTCTGCTGGTGTTTCAATTCTTTTAAAATTAAATAGATTTCTTTGTGATAAAAAAATTTCAAGCTAAAAATTATTTTTCATTTTTTTTAATAAAAAAATATATAAATTAATTTACACAAATTTTAAAAAAAGCTATTTTTTTTATATTTTATTTTTTTCATGTTTTTGTTTTCATTTTAAGATTTACATATATATTATTCTTTAATTTTTTTTTTTTTTTTTTTGGGTTCTAAATGATTTCTTCTTTATTTTTAATTGTATTTTTTAAATTTATTATGATATCATTTGAAAATGATAAATGATTTGATTGATTTGATAATATTTTATCAATTTCATTTAGATAGGAAAGTGATTTAGATAAAATCATTTCAACTGTTAATTCTTTATTACTTTGATTTTGTTCATCTTTTTTGATACTATTTAAAATTAATGGCAACCTTTTGTTGATCTTTTGTAAAAATTTTTTTCTAATATTTCTACTCTTAGTTTCTACTTGACAATGAGCAGCTTTTTTACTTTTTTTAACTTGTTAATATAATTTTTTTAATTTTATTTTATTTTAATATTTTTAAAATTCTTACCAATTATTTGATTTCTTTTTCATATCTTTTTTTTTTTCCAATTGAAAAAAAAAAAAAAAAAAAAAAAAAAAAAAAAAAAAAAATTTAAAATCTTGATTAATCAAAAAAAAAAATAAAAAAAAAAAAAAAAAAAATTAAAAAAAAAAAATTAACCTCTAATTCTTGTTATTTTTAAAAAAATTAAATCTTTATAAATCAAAAAAAACAAAAAAAAAAATTTCTTATTGTAAATCATATAGTTTTGATTATTTTTTTTTGATTAAAAAAATTTTAAAAAAAAAAATTGAGTTACCTTTTTATATTATTTTATATTATTTTATTTTATTTTATTTTATTTTATTTTATTTTATTTTATTAATCATAGTATTATTATTCTTGGAATTAATTGCCTTGATATTCTTTTTATGCAAATTTTACCATAGAAAAAAAAATCATTCAAATAAATCAGAAATAGTCTTTATTTATTTTTTTTTTTTATTTTATTTTTTTTTTTTAAATTTAATTCCTCTAATTTCGTCAAGAGTCGTTTTTTTTTTTTTTTTCGGTTAAATTAAATTTTATTTTTACCGATGGCGAAAGGACACTCATGAAATTGTCTGGTTGGATCATTTTTACAACAAAAAAAAAAAAAAAAAAAAAAAAAAAAGATTAAAATTTATAAAAAAAAATAAAAATTTATAAAAAAATATCAAAAACCAAACATTTTTAAAATGTTTTTTAATTTTTTTGTTTTATAATTTCTTTATTTTTTTTAAAAAAAACCTTTTGAAATAGATAATATTAAAAAATGCCTCTCAACCTTGTAGCTAGGTAAAAAAAAAAAAAAAAAAAAATTAATAAAAAAAAAAAAAAATTTTAATTTTCCATATTAATAATTATAAATTTAAATTTTTTTTTTTTTCATTTACATAGAAAATCATTGAGAGATAATGAAGAACATTTAAAAAAAGCTCATGAAGAAATTAAAAATGCATTATCTGGTGAAGAATGGGTAATCGAATTTGACTGGGATTTAATCTTTGAAAAAATTGATGAACATAACAAAAAACAATTGGTATTTATTATTTATTGTTTATTATTATTACTATTACTATTTTAATTATTATTTATTACTATTTTTTTTTAAATTATTATTATATTTTTTATATTTTTTATTTTTTTAAATTTTTTTATTTTTTTAAATCAATTTCTAATTTTTATTTTATTTTTTTATTTTTTTTTTGTGAAAAAAAAAAGGGTGAAGTATTTTATAAAAATTTATGTCCACATATCAGTAAATGTATCGTTAATGCATGTAAAGATGATCTTACTAAAGAAAGTATAATTAATGCAAACACATCAAAAAAGATAGTATTGATTGTCAATGAAGATCCAAAGAATACGAGTTATTGGAAGTATGAATTCAATAATGGCCAATTGAATCTTTTATTTAAAAAGGGATGTTGTAATTTATCAGATGCCGCCAATTTCCAACTACACAAAGTTATTCCAAGTGAGGGTTGTTATACATTACCAACTCGTCTTAATTTAAAAAAGAATCAAGATAGATATAATGCTGCTTTTGAGAGAATCAAAGCTATAACAAACAAAGATTGGTCTTTTGATGAAGAATCCATGGAGAGTGTTTACCCAACAGCTTTTGAAACTGATAGTCAACGTGAACAATTTGGTGATTCATTTGCATCGGTATTGGAGTATTCAACTCAAAACATTGAAAAGAGATGTAAAAATGAAATTACTTTGGAAAGTTTTAACGAAGCCACCACAAATGCAAGATTCAGTTTTAGACATTGTCCAAAGCAAACCACTGGTTATTGGTCATGGTCTTTCGATAATGGTGATATAGTCATCTCATTCAAATCTGTTTGTAATATCTCTGACAATGCAAATTTCGATTTTATCAAAGTTTTACCGGTACCAGGTGTTTTCTCTTTAGCCGCTCGTTTAAATATGAAAGAGAATCAAGAGAAATTCGATAATTCTTTTGAAAGAATTAAACAAGTTACCAATATCGATTGGTCCTATGATCAAGAATCTTTAGAGCAAGTTTATCCAACTCTTGAAGATAGAAACAAAGAAATATTAGGCGATATATTCTCTCAAGTATTTAAATATATTGCCGATAATATTACAAACAGATGTAAGAATGAAATCGCCTTGGAAGCATTCATTGAAGCAACTTCAAATGCAAAAATTGTTTTACGTAGTAATTCAAAATTAGCTGGTACCTATTGGTCATGGTCATTCGAAAAAGGTGATTTGGTCGTTACATTCAAATCAATTTGTAATATCTCTGATAATGCTAATTTTGATTTCATTAAAGTTTTACCGGTACCAGGTGTTTTCTCTTTAGCCGCTCGTTTAAACATGAAAGAAAGTCTAGAGAAGTTTGAATCTTCTTTCCAAAGAATTAAACAAGTTTTACATAATGATTGGAGCTATGATGAATCATCACTTGAACAAGTTTATCCAACTCTTGAAGAACATAATAAACTTCGTGTTGGTGAAATCTTTTCTGAGGTTATCAAATTTGTTGCTGATAATATTGTTAAACGTTGCTCAAAGGAAGAGATGGTTTTAGAGGCTTTGGTTGAAACAGTTACAAATTCAAAGATTGTTTTCCGTAGTAATCCAAAATTAACTGGTACCTATTGGTCATGGTCATTTGAAAATGGTGATTTAGTAATTACATTTAAATCCATTTGTAATGTATCTGATAATGTAAACTTTGATTTCGTTAAAATTTTACCTTCACCAGGTGTTTTAACATTAGCCTCAAGAATTAATTTAAAAGAGAATCAAGAAAAGATTCAAGAATCATTTGAAAAGATGAAGCTTGTTTTAAACAGTGATTGGAGTTATGACGAATCATCACTTGAACAAGTTTATCCAAAACTTGAAGAGCATAATAAACCACGTGTTGGAGAAGTTCTCGCTGAAATAATTCGTTATATTAGTCAAAATATAGTCAAAAGATGTGCTGATGAGCTCGTAAGAGAAGCTTTCATTGAATGTGTTTCCAATTCAAAAATCATTTTCCGATTCATTGAAAAACAACCTTCATATTGGATTTGGAATTTCGAAGGTGGTAATTTGATTGTATCATTCAAATCAATTTCTAATATTAGTGATAATGCTAATTTCAACTTTGAAACACTTCTCTAAAAAAAAAAAAAAAAAAAAAAAAAAGTAATATATATTTTAGTGGTAATTTTATTTCTTAAAGAAAAACACTAAATTATAGTAATAATAAATAATAAAATGAAAAAATTAAAATGAAATTTTATTGACGATTTATTTCTTTAAAACTAATTTATCCCAAGATTTTTTAGTTTGAGGTATAAGATAAAATGATCTAATTTGATTTAAAGACATGATTACCTCTTCACAAGATGGCCTATTTAATGGTGATTGGTCAACACATAGTTTATAAAGTTTTTCTATTGGTTGAGGACATAGATTTGGTAAAGACGGTCTTAATCCATTTTTTGATGACAACATTAGTTGGAAATCATTTTTTATTTCTTTGAATTCACTAAAAGGATGTGAATATTCACCATTTATAATTCTACTTATTAATTCAAACATTATAATACCGAATGAATAAATATCAGATTTACTTGTTAATGGTGGAGAAGAAGATGAAGATGAAGATGAAGATGAGGATGATGAGGATGATGACAAAGATAGGAAATTATTATTATTATTATTATCATAATCATCATCATCATCATCATTATCTTGAAAATCACTTGATTCAGGAGAACAAAATGCGAATGATTTATTATGATTATTACTATTAATATATTCAGTGTTTAAACAATTGAATCTACTTGCACTAAAATTACTGATTTTACATTCCCAATCTTCATTTACCAATATGTTTAATGATGTTACATCTCTATGTACAATTGGTTTTGGTTTTCTATTATGCAATGATTGTAAACCCAAAATTATTTGCATAGAAAATTGAAAGAATCTATTCCAACCCAATTCAATAGTTTTATCTGTCATTATGTGATACAATGAATCACGACTACAAAATTCAGTAATTATACAATAACATTGTTTTTGTGGTTCTTCAACGATTGACACTCCATAAAATGATATCAAAAATGGTGAAGATCTTAATGATTGCATCATTAAAAATTCAGTTTTAAATTCTTCTAATCTAATTGGTGAGAAAACTTTAATTGCAATTGGTTTTTTATTTAATCTACCTTTATAAACTCTACATAATGACCCAGATCCTAATCTACAAACATATTCAATTTGTTGATTACTTATTTCCCATAATTTAAAATTAATAATTGATTCTTTTATTAACTTAAAATCAATTTCATTTTCATCGAAAAAATTATTATTTGTTACAACTTCCATTTTTTTTTTTTTTTTTTTTTTTTTTTTATAAATATTTTTTTTTTTATTTTTATTTTTTATTTTAATAATAATTATAAAATTTTTTAAAAGGAATTATAGTTTTTATTTTATATTGATATTAATTATTGATATTTTTTTTTTTATATGATTTAATATTTTTAAAAAAAAAAAAAAAAACAAAAAAAAAAAAGAAATAAAAAATAAAAAAAAAAATTAGAAAATAAAAAAATAATATAAAAAGGTGTTAAAAATTACCTTTTTTTTAAAATTGATTAAATAAATTATTGTAAAAATAGATAGCCTAAATATACCACAATGAATAAGGTGATTTTTAATATAATTTTATCTGACCAAATTCTTTTTTTTTTTTCAAGTTTGACCAACACACATACACAAAAAATAAAAAAAAAAAATAAAAAAAAAAAAAAAAAAAAAAAAAATAATTAAAACTCCCACACAGATTACCAATCAACATGATCACGAAATAATTCTAATCACAAAATTTTTCAACCACTTTACAAAATAACCACACCACTCTTTATCCCAATTTTTATTATAATTTAAAATTCAAGAAAAATAAAAAAAATAGCATTGTTTAAAATTAAAAAAAAAAAAAATATATATATACAAATAAAAACAATAATTTGTTTGAAAATTTATTATTGTTAATATTATTAATACTATAACATTTTAAATTGAATAGGTTTTAAAGTACCAAATTTAGTTTTATGTAAATTACTATCATTATCTAACAGAATTAAATCATCAAAAGATTGACTATAGAGACCAGGTAGTTCATCATGAAGAAATTCTAAAACGTTATCGAATGAGCCCGATAATGGGAAATCTATAGTTTGATATTCCAATAGATCCTTTTTTGTAATGATTGTTGGGTCATTTAAAATTTGATTATATTTTTCCAATGAGATTTGATTGATATCTTTAGCATGTTTATAGAGTATCTCTTTTTGATCACAACGAGGTATATGTTCACAAAGCTGATAACAAACTGAATTGAAACCTCTTAAAGAATACTTTAACAGTCTACTATAGGAGTGAGTTAATGTTTTTATCGATATTAAATTTGTACGAGTTTTCAATGCTCTTAAAGATCTCTCATGTAAATAAACATTACTACCATCATAACACAATGATATACAATCAATATCGTGGAATAGTATTTGTTCTTCAATTGTTTTAGCTATTATAATAATTAGTTGAATTACTCTTGTCCTCTTAAAATTATTACTATTAATTGAATAAACTATACTAATAGAATTTGGAGTTCTAACGAATCTATAATCACAATTTTCATATCCATAGGTTGAATGTAAATTATCAATGATTTTCAAAGAGACTTGTTTTAATTTTTTATTTGCATGTTCTAATGAATTTGAAATGATTGAAATATCGATATCAGATCTATAGTATGGTGAGTCTAATGATTGTTGTTTATCATTGATTGATCTTATGAATGAATGATCATCATGTACTAATCTTGATATTCTCTTATTAAGATATTTTGGTAATGGTAATTTAAAAACTAATCTTTCAACCCTTTTCATATCTATATACTCTTTTATTAATTTTATACCGTCACCTGGGAATGACTCTAAACATGATAAAATACAACCACCATATACGACAACTTTTGTATAGATTTTATTACTACCACTATTATTATAATTATCATCATCATCATCATCATCATTTTGGTAATGACCCCATTCAATTCCATCCAATAAATCAAAGGTAAACATTGAAAATGATTTTTTAAAGATTTCAATATTTGGTACAATTGAATTATAACCTATCCTATAATTTTCATACCATCTACTTTTGACACTATATATAAATGGATGTGAGAAAGCTTCATATTCGTCTATAACATCGAATTTGAAATCATAGTCTTTTGATAATTCACCACCATCATCTTCATTAAAAACTTTGATAATTCTACTATTTTCTTTATTAATATCTATACCTAATGATTTAATTTCATCCTCATTACTATTTTTATTATAATAGTTTAATAGTTCTCTCCTTCTTAACATTTCACAACCATTATAAATCGAATTATCTATTGATTCTTTCATCCATTCTAATATTTCACAATTATTTCCATTATCTTCATCTTCAATATTATTATTGTTATTATTTTTATAGATTAATTCCTCACTATTTAGTGATTTTATTATTTTTTTAATGAAATTATCATTATTTAAATAAATTAAAAATAATTTAAAAGTTTCTTTTACTTTTTGCTTTTTAGTCGTAATTGTTCCTTTATTTTTATTGGTTGTTGTTATATTTTTAGTAGTATTGGTCGTTGTTGTTGTTGTAGTTGTAGTTGTAGTTGTAGTTGTTATAGTATTAAAAAATATTAAATTAAAATAGTTAATTAACTTTTTTAAAAAATATAATGTGAATTTATATGATGATTCTATTTGATTTTTATTATTAATTTGAGATTTAAAAACATCTGATAAAAATTTACAAAAAAATTTATGATCAATTGTATCTTGCTCACTATTATTATCAATTTCACATTGCTGTATATAAATTTGATATTTAATATCGCTATCTAATTTTGAAATATTTATTATCATTGTTGTCAAAAATAAAAAAAATGAAAAAAAAAATGAAAAAAAAAATAAAAATTAAAATATAAATATAAATATAAAAAAAAAATTATTTTTTTTGAAGATTTCTTAAAATTTTAAAACATCTCGAAATAATCAAAGAAGTTAAAATAAATAAAAAAATTATAGGTTACTTTTGTTCTCTTGAGAAAAAAAGAAAAAAAATTTATTTTATGGTTTGTGGAATAACTTTTAATATAGATTTGAATGAATCTATATTTTTGTATTTAATAGATAGTAATTCATAACAAATAATAGCCTTTAACTGTTTTGGGGGTGGTAGAATAACATCAAATATATCATAGAGAAAGTGATCTTTTATTGATATTACGGTTAAATTTGGTGGTAAAACTATCGATTCATCATTAAATTTTTTATCAAATATTATTTTTTTAAATTCTAAATAACTTACAGACTTTGGAATTGATTTTAAAAAGGGAATGGTTTCTAGAGAATAGTTTTCAATGAGCTCTAAAAAAATTAATGATTTTAAGTTTGGAAACATATGATTGTAGTTGTTATTGTTGTCATTAAATATTGATAAATAGCTCATAATATTGATTGATAATGATATTAAATTTGATAATGGGATTGTAGGTGGAGGTTGAAAAAACATTGCAAAACGAATTTCACTTAATCTCAATGTTTCTAAATTTTTCCATGCCATGAAATCATTATTTGTTGGTGGGTGAATGTAATTTGGTAAATATAAATTCTTTAATGAGCAAGGTAATGTATCTGGATAAAAATTTTTATTAAATGAGTTCATTTTCAATGAGGTAATGGTACTTGGGAATATTTGTTCATTAAAACTTTGATTAAATTTTTTTATCCCCAATTTTTTAAGTGTTGGTATATAAAGAGTTGACAAAGCATGTTTAATGTGTTCTAAACTTGATGGTATATCTAATTTCATTGATTCTAATTGACTTTCTATTTTACTATTTCCTGTATTATAACCATTATAAATTACACCATCATCATTATTATTATTATTATTATTATTATTATTATTATTATTATTATTATTATTATTATTATTATTATTATTATTATTATTATTATTATTATTATTATTATTATTATTATTATTATTATTATTATTATTATTATTATTATTATTATTATTATTATTATTATTATTATTATTATTATTATTATTATTTTTATTACTAAATGATTCCATGGTGAGAAAAAAAGGGATATCAATTTTCTTTAAGCTTTTTGGTATTTGGATACTATTAAACCATTTTCTTGATAAATCACTATAAGATTGGTAAATTTTTAAATTAATTAGTGAGCTTGGTAACTTTGAAAGGGAAGATTCATCATCTTTATTCCATGTGATTCGACATTCGAGAGATTTTAAAGATGGGAAATTATCATCATTTGAACCAGCTGGAAGTTCAAATGATGGGTATTTAAGACACGTTAAGTTGGGTAAAGATTTAAATATGTTTAAAGGAATTTCAAACGTATACCCAAAAGGAAAAATAAGAGTTGTTATAGATTGTGGTAGTATATCTTTATTTATATCACTTCGAAAACAATAACCAAATTGAATTGATTTTAAAGATGGAGGTAATGAAAATGGTTCTAAAATCGAATCGAAATCATAACCAAATTTTAAAGATTCCAAAGATTTTAAATTTGAAAATGTACCTGATTTAATTGGTTTTGGTGGATTATCCAAACAATATGATTGTTTAAATCCATTATTAAAAACTCCACCAAATTCAATTGATTTTAAATTCTCTAAATTCTTAAAAGTATCGATATTTAATTCTCGATTGAAATTAAATTTTAAACTAACCAATGATCTTGGTAATATTCCTGTAATATCTAAATAAGAATTGTAAAAAAATATTACATTTTTAATATTTGAATGATAGTTTGAACTATAATCATCAAAAAATTTTAAATTTTCTAATGTGTTACTAATATTTGAAAATTGAATAGTTTCTAAAGAGTCTGGTATATAAAATTTTATGAATTCTTCATTAGATTTATCTCCAATTAAAAAAATTGAACTACAGTAATCTCTATATTCATGTTTTTTAAATTCATCAACACCAACTAATCTTTGATAATAACAAATTCCATATAATCTAATATGACCAAAGATGTTATTTCTTATATATAAATTCCTCCAAACTTTAAAAAATAATTTACTATTATCTATATTCATTATTCTTATTTTATTAAAATTAAAAAAACAAAATATAACGAAATACTTTGTGTTCACAAAAAATTAAAAAAAAGTTTCATAATTAAATTAATTTTGAAAATTTTTTTTTTTTTATTTTTTTTTTTTTTTCCACAAACATCAACAAGGAAAGAGGAAGCACTAAAACCCGTTTATATTTGGTGAAAATTCAAACGTGTGTAAAAGTGTATTTATTTTTATTTTTTATTTCTTTTTTTGATCCAACACCAATGATTTCAATTTATTTTACCAATTGATAATATAATTGGTTTTTTTTTATATTTATTTTTAAAGAACTAGGGTTGATATTAAAATTAATGAAAATATAATTATTATGATACTAATAAAGCTATTTGAAGGCGATGAATTACTACAGTATTTATCTATAAGGTATTTATTATAACCACAATTGTGGTTACCACTATTACTATTATTACCAATGATTAAAGATGATTTATAATTACAAATATGTTTTTTACAATATTTATTGATACAAGATTGTTTTGAAAGCATATTAATACTATCAGTGTAAACACATTCATTATCGTATGCACAATTTTTTAAATCATGTTCAAGTGAATATTTAATTGGATACGCACTCGATTGAATACATTTATTTTCACAACCACATGATTGATATTCTCCACATTGATTTATAGATTCTGTAGAATTGTTTTTACTATATTTACAATTGTTTGATGTTGGCTCAAAAAACTTTTCACAAATCCCAAAATTTGAGCACTTTTATTTTATTTTTATTAATAATGAATTCAAAAAAACTTTAAATAATTATAATAAATAAAAAAACTATTATTATTATTATTATTATTATTAATATACATACATATAAACCATTATTAGTATCACAATCATAGTCAGAATTACAAAATTGACCAATTTGATTTAAAATTCTCTCTGTACAAACTCCATTTACACATATTAAACCATTGAAACATAATCTACTTGCATAACAATAGCCACCTTTTAATTTCATATTTACACATTTGTAAATTGAGGTTTCTAATGAACAAATTTGATCATATGTGCAATCTGTTGGTGAAAAACATTGTTTGTAATTCAATAAATAACAATATCCATTTACACATTTTTGATTTGTAGTTGAACAATCTGAATCAAGTTTACATTTTTCTAAATATGTTGAGAATCCATAATCTAAACATTTATATTTTGAATCCTCATCTTTTAAACATTTTAATCCAATATCACATAGATCAGAATCCTTGATTATTGAACAAGAATCACCTTGTTTTAGATATTTAGTACATATGCTTGAACTATTACTTCTTGTTTGATCATTAAAACAAGTTAATCCATAATTACAATTTCCTAAAGATAAATCACACTTTATTTTTTTTTTTTTTTTTTTTTACATAGTAATAAATATTTTTTCTCTTTTTACTGTTTCTCCTTTAATAAAATTTTTTTTATCTGTTTATTTTACTTACTATTTCTCCTTCTTTTAAACAATTAATACAATCACCACTTACAAAGATTAGATTTGATAGATTATAGAAAATAATTAGAAAGATAAATCTTCTGTTGGTTCGCATGAGTCAAAATTTTTAAAAAAATGTCAAAATTTAAAACGAGAAAAAAAAAAAAAAAAAAAAAAAATATGCATCAGTGGATCAAAAACCAACTGATATTTTCACTTGGATATTAATTTATTTACTATTTTTTAACAATTCCTATTTTTTTTATAAATATTTAAAGAAATAAAACAAAAAAAAAAAGAAAAAAAAAAAGAAAAAAAAAAGAATTTAATAATTATTATTCTTGTTTGGAGGGATTAATAGTATTAATTGATTCAACTCTTTTAAAATTTCTAGAGATTGCGTCATGAAATTCTTGATAATTTTCAATGTTAACACTATGACCACTACCATTGAAAATGACAAATTCTATTGGAGAAAGTATTGAATTTAAATAATGACTACCAGTTGGGTCAACTAAATCATCATGAGTACCAGTGATAATGGTAATTGGACCACCAATTCTCTCTTTAATTTCTAATAATCTCTTTTTTGATACTTTATGAGTGTTTACAGTTCTAATGTGACCATAAAGTGCAGAGATTGAAGGTGGTTTAGCAGTTTCCATATCTTTGAGATACTTTTCAACAAACATATCTAGATTAGTTCTTGAGGGATCAGTTTTAGATTGTTGGGTCAAGTATGGTTTGGAGTAGAGTATGCCAGCTAATACCAAAGCTCTCTTTCGGTGGTCTCTAATGAAAATGGTTTGAGTTATACCCCATATACCTCTTGCAGGTGCTAAACTACCTGCATGTGTAACTACCAACGCCAAGGATTTAATTCTTTGTGGTGCTAAATGGGCCAACTCCAATGATATCATACCTCCCATACTAACACCTACGACATGTGCATTCTCCCATTGTAAATGGTCCATTAAATCTAATAAATCCATTGCCATTGCACTCGAACTATATGATGTGGTTGGATTACCAGTTCTACCAACACCTCTATTATCGAATATTAAGTATTCATAGTTTTCATCCTTTGTAAACTCCTCTAGATTCTTATACCATAAAATACCTTGAGTTAGAAATCCCATTACCAATACCACTTTATCTTTACCATTGTCTCTTTTATAATTTTTGTTATCTTTTTCACCATTTATATGATTGTTATTATTATTACCACTACTATGTATTTCATAATACATATCAAATTCACAACCCCTACTTTTTCCTATTTTACAAATCGGCATTTTTTTTTTTTAACTTTTCTTTTTTTTTTTTTAATTATTCTTTTAATTACTTCTTTTTTTTTTTTTTTTAAAAATAAAAAATAAATAAATAAATTTCTAATGATACAATTAATATTATGATATAAGGTTATTTTTTTTTTTGTTTTAATTTCTTTTAATTTTTTGTTTTTTTTTTATTTTTTTTTTTATTTTTTTTTTTATTTTAATTTTGAAAAAATATTATTTTTTTTTAATTTTTTTTTAATTTTTTTTTTAATTAATCGTTATTTGGTTCCTTTTTAGTTCAATCCCATTTTAAAGAGATACCAATTTATGTTTGTGCGATGTTATCACCATGTTTTCGACGTGTCATATTACTCAACTTGTATAAGTTAAAAATAAAATATATTATTTTTTTTATTTTATATATAAAATTTTTTTTTTTTTTTTTTTTTTTTTGTCTTGTATATATAATATTGTAAAACGATTTATTTTAAGAAAATAAAAACTCTGTTGGGCTTTTTTTTTCAGATTTAATTTTTTTTTTTTTTTTTTTTTTTTTTTTTTTTTTTTTTTATAATTATTGCCATTTTAGAATAATTCTTTTTTTTTTTTATTTAATTTATTTATTTAATTTATTGAGCTGTTCCACCTATATTAGTAAAACAAAAAAATTAATTTAAATAAAGGCATTATTTCGATACCATTTTATTTAGTGAATTCAACTCTTCAATAAAATTACCTCAATACTAAACTTTGATGTGTGTAAATATAAAGTAGAGTTTTTCCATAATAATGGACTCTTTGATTTTGAAATCGTAACTAATTATATTGATCCAAATGAAACTGAAGAAGACATAACTTATCACACTCATAATCTTCAATCAGAGAGTAAAAGGTCTTTCATCTAGGTTATAGTGGTACAACTTTAACTTTTAACAAAATGGATTCCAAACAATTAGTTGTTAATTAATCTTTAAATATATACTTTTTAATTTTAAAACTAAAAATAAATAAAAAATAAATAAAAATTTATTTGTTAAATTCTTTTATATCAAAAACTTTTTTTCTTTTGTTTTTCTTTTTTTTTTTTTTTTTTCCAATCCCATTACCACCCAATTACCTGTTTTTTCAATTTTTTTTTTTTTAAACTTTTCAAACAAATTTTCAAGATAAATTTCTCAACAAATTTCCAAAAAAACTTTTATTATTATTTTTTTTTTTTATATAAAAATAGTTTTTTTTTTTTTTTTTTTCGTTGTTGTTTGTTTTTTTATAAAATAAACCAATAATAATATCTATGACTTCAACCATTAAAGAATTAATCAATAGTAGTAATAATAATAATAATAATAATAATAGTAATATAAAAACATTAAATCATTTTATTTTCAAAGAGGTGTCAATATTTTTAGCAAATAAATCAACATTTAAAGAATTATTAGAATATGCATTAATTTCAAAAAAATCATTTGAGATTTTTAGAAATATAATATCTTACAATGGTAATATTTGTAGTATTGTATTCCCATTTTCTTCATTAAAAGATTATGCAAGAAATAGTTATTATAATCAACATAGAAATAATACTAGTACATACAAATTTAAATTATTACAAAATAAAGAAACCGAATTCCTTTCAATTTCAATTAAAACTGTAAAATTGGATACAATGAAATCTTTTTTAAAAAAAGTTTTTCCAAATTTAAAAAATGTTAATATATTCAATAAATATAAAACCAAATACCACTTGAATAAATACAAACTTGATATTGGAGATAATCAAGAAGAAGAAGAAGAAGAAGTAGACGATGAATTACACGAATTTTATGATGATACTCATAAAGGTTTTTATTCATTTGAAAGAGTTTACATTGATTGGGATATTAATAGATTACCATTTTCCAATAAAAATGAAATGGACGATATTGGCTCAAATATTAGTAAAGCAATGAATTACCAATTTAGTTTTAAAGGTATTGAAAAATTAAAACCAAGAAAAATCTATTTTAATTCAGCAAAAAATTATGGTATTCATCTCTATGGTACCGATTCAATTTTAAATTATACTTCAATTAGAACTATAAAATTTGAAAATAATCCATCAACACCATTATTCATAAAGAAGGCTTTATCATTGAAAAATATTAAATCACTATCATTAAATTTAAATAATAATAGTGGCAAAAATGGAGGTAGTTTGGAAATTGATCAATGTGATTTCGTTTATAATGTTTTCAAAGATGCCAATTTAGAAGAAAATTCTACATTACAAAGATTGGTATTCAAATCAATATTTCACGAGAATGATAATATGAACTGTCAAAGAATCAATAGAGATCCTATATTATTTTTTACATTATTAAAATCAAATAACTCTTTGAATACATTAGGGTTAGAATTTTTTGATATTAAAAATTATAAACAATTAGAACCATTATTAGAATTAAAAAATATAAAAACCCTATATATCTATCCAAATAATATAGTTCAAACATTATTACATTGCTTAGATAATTCAAATATTAAACAATTAAAAATTCATATCGATAATCATACAAATGATTTAGATTCTCATAGTGAAGAAATTTTACTTGGTTTCTTTAAAAAGAATAATACTATAAAAAAAATTGTTGTCACAAAGTCATTTACTAAACCAAAACAGTTTTTATCAACTTTAAAAAATATTATAAAAATTAGTAAATCAAATTGTAAATTATTAATTAAATGAAAAAACAATTTGGCAATTAGTGAATTAGATTGAATATCTAACTTTGCAACAGCACCAACTTCATTACACCAATTTCAACAAATTGGAGGCAGGGACTTCCAACAATCTCAAATACACTCCAACATCAATTTCAATTCAATCACAACCACAACAAATCGAAAGTCCTTCCAACGCCAAAATAAACAGCCTTAACAACCTTTACGAATAGCACTAAAATCTAAAAAAAATAAAAAAATTTTAATCTTTTAGTTTTAATTTATTTTTTATATAATTTACTATTTTTTTTTTTATTTATTTTTTTTTTAAGTTATTATTAATTTTATTATTTTAAAGTGGTAAAACTATTTCTTTTTCTTCAGGTTCAGTTTCAGTTAATGGTGAAATAGTTGGATCAGAACCAAATAATGAAGAGAAATCTTTTTGTCTTGTTGGAGTATTGCTTGATTTTGAAACACTAATTCCACCAAATAATGAATCTGAATCAAAGAGTGAACCACTGTTTGAAGATGATGAAGTATCTTTGGTAGTTTTGATTGAACCAAAAAGGTCATCGGCAGAGTCTGTATCAAATGGATCTTTCTTGGTGGTTGATGGTTTATCGAAAATATCGCTAGAATTACCAAATAAACTATCATCGTCAGTATTAAAGAAATCTTTCTTTTTGGATGAGGTTGGAGTTGATGAAGTGGTATCAGCAAATGGATCAGATGATGCAGCTGTTGATTTAGTTTCAGTTTCAGTTGAGAATGGACTATCTTCAAAATCAAAGAATGATGCCTTCTTTGGTGTTTTCTTAGTGGTATCTGCTTCATCTGGTTTGACTGGTGTTGCAATGGTTGTGGTTGAGGTAGTGGTTGATGATTCTTCTTCAGTTTGTCTTGGTGAGTTGTCAATTGATGGAATTACTGGTGCGTCTGTAGTTTCATCTTCATCGATAGTTGGAGGATCAATAACTTTTTCTTGTTCTTCTTCGACTGTTTCTTCTGCTACTACTCTTTCTTCAGTGTTGGTTGATTCATCAACAGCGAATGGTGATGATTCTTCAAATTTAGTTTCTTTAACTTCTTGTGGCTCAACAACTTTTTCTTCCTCTTCTTTTTCTTCTTTTTCTTCTTTTTCTTCTTCTTTTTCTTCCTCATCATCGATATCGATTGGTGGTGGGGCTGATGGTGTTTCTTCTGAATCTGATACAACTTCTTTTTCATCTTCATCTTCTTTATTTAAAACTGGTACTTCAACTTTTTCTTCTTCTTCTTCTTCTTTTTCTTCTTCTTCAATGACTGGTACTTCAACTTTTTCTTCTTCAAAGACTGGTACCTCAGCTTTTTCCTCCTCTTCTTCCAAGACTGGAACATCAACTTTTTCGAAATCATCCTCATCTAAAGTTGGTGGTTCAACAGTGTTTTCTTCAATATCAGATTCAACTTTTTCTTCTTCTTCAACTTTAACTGTTTCTTCTTTTTCTTCTTGTTCTAAAACTGGAACTTCAACTTTAGATTCTTCTTCCTCATCTTTTTCTTCCTCAGATTCATCTTTGGTGGAGGAGAGTGGATCAATAATTTCTGATTTGGTAACGACTGGTGTTTCAACAACCTTTTCTTTTTCTTTTTCTTCATCATCATCATCATCATCATCATCAAGTTCATCACCCATTTCTTGTTGCATCTTTTCAATTTCAGCATCAATGTTTTTGAGTTCTTCTTCATCAATATCACCATAATCATCGTCGTCATCATCATCGTCTTGATCGTCTTTAGCAGCGAGTGGATCAACGACAGTTTGAGCTTTAGCAACAACTGGTTCTTCAACGACTGGAGCTGATTTTTCTTCTTTAACTTCTTCAACAATGGTGGAAACTGGCTCTTCAACAACTATTTCTTCTTTTTCAACAATTTTTTCCTCTTCTTTTTCAACAACTGTTTCCTCCTCTACTTCTTCCTCTTCTTGAGCTTCTTCAACTTCTTTCTCTTCCTCTTCTTCTTCTTCTTGTTGATCTTCTTCTTCTTCTTCTACTTTTTCCTTTTGTTGAGGTTGTAAGAATTCAACGGTAACTCTTTTAATTATATCTTTAAATGTTGACATGATAGAATCTGTTGAATATTCTTCATCTTCATCGAAAGATTCTGAAACTTGAACAAATACTTTTTGCATACAACCTTTAACCTCTTTAGCAACATCAACATTTGATGGCGATGCGGTAGTGGTGGTAGAATCAGATGGAACTTTAACAATAACCTCTTTAACGATAGTTTTTGGTGGTTGTGATTCTAAAGTTTCTAATTTCTCTTTAGTTGCAACTAAGGATTTCTTTGTATCATCATATTGGTTAGTTAATTGTTGAATTTGTTGTTGAAGAGTGGCAATTAAATCATTCTCTTGTTTTGTTGATTCGATACCTTCGGCAAAACCTTTTTTGTAGGATTTAATGACCTCTTCTTTCTCTTGTTCCAATCTCTTTTTGGTTTCATCAATTGATTTTTGTAATTGTTCAAGTTCTTGTTTATTTGATTGAACGAGTTTATTGTATTTGTTTTGTTCTTCTTTGATTGATAATTCAGCGGCAGTGATAGCTTCCTCTTTTTTAATCAATAATAAATTGAATTTGGACTCAGTTTCTAAACGAGTATTCTCAACCAATGTCGAAACTGAAGAGAGAGCAGTACGTTCAGTCTCTAATGTATCCTTGAGTGTGGTGATCTCCAATGTCAATTGAGCAACTTTATCATCGTTTCTCTTTTTAATTCTAACCATATCCAATTTGAGTCTCTTTAAGGAATCTTCATTGCTTTTCTCAGCTTGTGCCAAACTGTCTTGAGCGTCCTTTAATTCATCCTCCAATGAATTGATCTTTTCAACGTCAGATTTTCTGGCGTTCTTTTCATCGAGTAAACTCTTTTTGAATGCACGAATTTTAAGGGCATAATCTTTTTCGGCTTGTTTGAGTGCTTCTTGATCTTGGAGACTCTTTTGATTCTCCTCTTTGGCAGAGTTGAGTTCCTCTTGGAGGGTATTGTAATCTCTCTTAATTTGATTGATAACCGATTGAGATTTAGTGTGTAGCATTTGTTTCTCTGCGAGATCATCCTCTACGGATGTTTTTTGTTTTTGGAGGTCAATGATTTGTCTTCTCATTTGTGCGACATTATCAGTGATTGCCTCGTTACGAGATTCCATCATTTTAGTATTCTCTTCGAGGAATTGTTCATTCTTTTTATGAAGGGTAGCAATGTTCTCTTTGAGAGTGGTCATACGATTCTCCTTTTCAACATTCTCTTTAATCAATTTCTCGTTGTCTTCAACTAATTTATGAAGAGTTTGAACTAAAAGGACACCAGAGATTGGTACATCACCTTTGACGATTGGTTGTGCCAATGAGTCAAATTTACTACTAACTTGATCCAATTTACTATTGAATTGATCGATTGATTGTTTAATCTCCTTTTTGAATTGCTTCTCTTCAACTAAGATTTGAATGGTTTCGGTGGTAGATTGTTGGGGTGGTGCTTGAACAATCACTGGTGTTGGTGGTGGTGGAGCTGGTGCTGGTGTTGGTGGTGGTGGTGGTGCTTGTTGAACTGGTGGTGAGGCAACAATGATCGATGGTTGTTGATGTTGTGGCATAATTGGTACCAATGCACCTGCTCCAATCAATGCTTGTTGTTGATTATATGCTGATCCAAATGTACCCATTGGATTGAATTGTGATGCTGGTGATGGATACATGCTATTGTTCATACCAAATCCAGTACCCATACCATTCATACCATTATTCATACTATTGTTTATACCATTATATCCATTATTCATACCATTCATATTATTACCAAATCCATTATTATTATTCATATTATTAAATCCATTATTATTATTATTCATATTATTATTGTAGTTGTTATTATTGTTGTAACCATTATTATTGTTGTTATTGTTATTATAACCATTATTACTATTACCATTGTTGTTGTTGTTGTTGTTGTTGCTATTATTATAATTATTGTTGTTATTGTTATTTTGATTATTATTGTTATTTTGGTTATTATTGTTATTTTGATTGTTATTATTTTGGTTATTGTTATTGTTGTTATAGTTGTTATTACTATTATTATTGTTATTTTGTGAGTTTCTTGAATTTGACTCATTTTCACTATCAGATGGTGGTGGTGAAGTGAAACCAGTAGCTCTACCTAATTTTGCAACTCTTTGAAGTAAATTGGCTTTGTCGTCCTGTGAATAGAAAAAAAAAAAGAGGTAAACAAATAGATATTAGTAATTATTGGAAAAATAATAATATATTATTCTTAAAAAAAAAAAAAAAACTTACTTGTGGAGCAGGGGAATTATCAAATAATTGATTTGGTAAAGATTGTTGTGGAGCATTTGCAGGTTGACCATTTAAAGATGGAAGAGCAGGTTCACTACCTTCTTTTTTCTTTGAACCAACAACTTCTAAATCAAAGATGAGATTTGTATTTGGTGGAATGGTAGAATGACCTTTTTTACCATATGCTAACTCTGATGGAATTACCAAGATTCTTTTACCGGATTTTTTCATACCAATCACACCTAAATCCCAACCTTTGATTACTTTTCCCTCACCAACAACGAAACGGAATGGTGTTTCTGATTGAAGATTGGAATCGAATAAACTACCAACTTTTTGATTGTTCTCTAACCAACCTGCATATTTAATTGAAACACGATCACCATTAGCAATTGGTTTGGTTTTCGATTGATTGTTTATATCGACGAATGCAATTTGTTGATAGCCTCCACTTGCACATTTGGCGATAGCAACATGTGTGGCATATTTAGTTGAATCCTCTGCAGAGTTGAATGTCATAGACCAGTTTTGACCATTTCCATCGGTGAAACTACCATAGATAGTTGTCACTGAATAGTTGAATTGTGTCGAAATGTTCACAGACACAATATAATTCTTATTATTATCATATGCTAATAATTGATATTTACCACTAGATTTATATCCAACAATTGCTGTTTGAATATTACCTGATGATACATATTCATTTTTATTATTATCACTAAAATTTTTTAAGTTAGTTATTTTTTTTTTTTTTTCATATACTTTAAAATTATTTTAAGTAAAAAAAAACTTACAATTTATATAAATGAATTGGGGAAGAAACTAAAACTTCTGGTGAATTTGAATTTGCAGAAGATTGAGTTTTATTGTTTGTGTATTGTAATGATTGGTTACCTGACATTGTGTTATTATCTTTAAATAATGATCCAAGTTTTTGTGAACTAGCTGCGTTTCTATTACTGTATTCTTCTTCTTCAGAAAAATTCATAACTTTTAAGATTTTTTTTTTTTTTTTTGTTTTTTGTTTTTTGTTTTTTTTTTTTTTTTTTTTAATAACTATTAAAATTATATATTACAACAATGTTATTAATATCTTAATTTTATTTTTTATTTTTTATTTTTTATTTTTGTTTTTATTATTTTAAAAATAATAAATTAAAAAAAAAAAAAAAATCACACACAAAATTTAGATATTATAAGGCGTGTGTGTTTATAGTTAGAAAAAAAAACTAAAAAAAAATTTTAAAAAAAAAAAAAAATTAAAAAAATAAAAAAATAAAAAAAAAAAAAAATAAAAAAAAAAAAATAAAAAATAAAAATCTTTTTTCATTACAGTTTGGAATTTTCTTTTTAATTTTTTTTTTTTTTTTTTTTTTTTTTGATTATTCCAGTTAGAATTTTTTTTTTTTTTTTTTTCTTAGTTCGGTTGGTGTCTATATTTGAAAAAAAAATAAATAAATAATACAAATAAGAATACATATTTTTTTTTTTTATTTTTTTTTTTTTTTGGTAAATGATAAAAACCCATCCAAAAAAAAACATTTATTTAATAATTTTTAGGAAAACAAAGAATTCTTCATTTGTTCCAAATAAAAACAACCCAAAAGTAATTGGCGGCAGTGCATAACTAATTTACAACCCAATGCAGTAGTTTTTTATTAATATTATTAAATAATTATGAGGAAATAAAAGATATTTAAAATATAATTACTATAAAAGTTAACACATTTTTATATTTTATCAAATCTGTAAACAAATTTTATTTATTTTTGATTTAATTTTTTTTAAAAAAAAAAATTAGAGCTCTATTAATAAGAAATTAATGAAGAAAACAAAAAAATTATAAAAATAAATAAAATTTATTGTATTTGGTTAATTAAAAAAAAAAAAAAAAAAGTGAGGATGGTGACAATGATAAAGATTATTATTAGGATTGTCACAATGATAATGATGATAATGGAGGTGATAATTGAAATGATAATAGTAAAAATGGTGATAAAGATGATGATTTAATTTCTATAATAAAGAATATTGAAATTCATTAAAAAAAAATTACTAATTATGTCATCAATTACAACATTACAATATTATTAGTGGATAAATAAGTTTGACCAAAAGAGTAAAATTCTTTGAATTCTAAATATTAAAAAAAAAATTAAAAAAGTTATATTAATATTATTATTATTATTATTATTATTATTATTATTATTATTATTATTATTATTATTATTATTATTATTATTATTATTATTATTATTATTATTATTATTATTATTATTATTATTATTATTATTATTATTATTATTATTATTATTATCTTTGAAAGTGATTAATAAAATAAAATAAAAATAAAAGAGGGAAAATTTATTTTTTAAAAAAAAAAAAACCTCTTTCCTTTTTTATTTTTATTTTATTTTTTTAAAATTTTAACAACATTTTAAAGCAACAAAAAAAAAATTGTTCCTAAGCTTGATAATTATTATTTTTTTATTTTATTATAATAATAAAAAAAAAAAAAAAAAAAAAATCAATCTTAACAAATAAAAACTATATTCAAAACAATCTAATTTAAATTTCGTTTGCGAGATATTCTTTTATTAAACATTTATTCTTCATATTATTTTATTTATTAATGGTAAAATATATTTTTTTTTTGAACTATCTCGTAAGATGAGAATGGTAATAAAAATTTATTTTATTTCAAAATAAAATAATCACGATCACTTTTTTTACTTCAATATTTTTTATTTTTTTTTATCAATATTTTTTATTTTTTTTTTTTTTCTACCTTTTGATTTGTTAAAAGTCGTTTTTTTTTTTTTTTTTTTTTCACCACCGAAAAAAATCTTAACTCATCTTTTTAGACTTTTTTGACGATTTTAATTTTTTATTTTTTTTTTATTTTTTCTCAAAAAATAAAAATAAAATTTCGTTCTGCAAAAAACAAATTTCTTCATATTAATTCAAATTGATTGAAATTTATTCAATAATTTTGAAATTTAGTGTGTTTTTCTAGCTTGGAAAACTGAAAAAAAAAGAAAAAAAAAAAAATATAATAAAATAAATTGCAAAAATCCAACCATTGTTTGAACTATTAAGAAAAAACAATTTATTAAATTGGTACATAAATATTGAATATCTGTTATGTTATCTCGATTATCCTCTACAATAATTAATAATCTAAAATTGATGGATTAACTTATCTTCCTACACATATTTAAAAGATAAATTGTGTAGAGGTATATTTAGATAGATTATGGTTTATAAAAAAAAAAAAAAAAAAAAAAAACTTAATTGTTCACAAGAAATATTTATTTTTTTAAGCTCGTTTTTTTTTTTTTTTTCATTTTTTTTTATATTTATTTTTGATGATCAAAAGTGATTGTTGGAAAAAAAAAAAATGACGACATGGGTAATTAATACTGTTGTGAAATGACAAATGAGATTTTTTTTAAAATTTTTTTTTGATGAAAAAACTATTTATGTTTTTTTTTTTTTTTTTTTTTTTGTGGCAGTATTATTAAAATATGAGAAGATTTTTATTACAAATCTCGATTGCAACAAGATTATGTTCACTACCACATAAATAAACATTTTTTTTTTTTTTTTTTTTTTTTTTTTTTTTTGCTTAAGAAAGAAAATGCATTTTTTTATAAAAAAAAAAAAAAAAAAAAAAAAAAAAAAACCTATAAATTTAAAATAATTTTTCTTATTTTTTATAAATAAAACAAAAATAATTTATAAATATATATATATAATATAATCACTTTTTATAAAATTAATTTTATATAAAAAGAAGAATGGGCTCTTTCAAAAGTTCATCTAGGTCTTCTACATCAGAATCATCATCCAAATCTTTGATTATAAGTTTTACTAAATCAATGGAAAAAGGTAATGTTATAAAAATTATTACATAAATATTATAAAATTAAATAAAAATAAAATAAAATAAAATAAAGTTATATATAATAAAATAAAATTAAATTATTAATAATAAAATATAAATTAAAATAAATAAATAAATAAATAAAAATTAACAATTTTTTAAAAAAAATGAAATATATTAAAGGTTCATTTGGTGTGTTATATGCAATGATCAAAGGAAATACATTTCCAAAAATACTCACAATTTTAAGTATTTTAATTGAGTTTTGCCGTGAGTATTAATTTTTTAAATCTTAAATTTTTTTAATTTTTTTATTTTTTTTTTATTTTTTTTTTATTTTTCAAAATTTTTTTTTCTAACCCCTTAAATTCTATAATAATTATCATCATAAAATCAATATATGCATATAATTTAATAATGAATTAAAAAAGAACTATCATCATTTGGGTTTAAACATCAATATCCATGGGGTGGTTCAGCAGGTTATTATTTAAAAAAGATAATGTCGCCAATTAACCACCCAAGTTCATTAGTAGGATACACTGGTTTCACAATATTCTATTGGATTGTAATTGGATTATTATTTTTGGGTTTTTTTAATATTTGGTATGTTGGATATCAATTTTATAGAGGGAAAATTGCAAATATATGGGTTATTAGAACATTAAGATGGTTTGTTAGTTTAGCAATTGCAGTTTTATTCATACCAATTACATCATTACTTTTAATTGGTTTAGATTGTGATTATAGTGATAGTACTCTTAGAAGTTTTCAAGATGAACAAATAGATTGTTATAAAGGTCAAAATTTACCAGTAGCATTGGTTTCAATTATATTAATGGTTGCATTTAGTTTAGTTGCTTTTACATCAAGTGCAACCTATTATGAATTTGATACCAATATTAAATCAAGATTCGCTAAACCACATGCAAGAGTATGTATCATTTATTTGAATTATTCAATTAATTTAACTAATTAATATAAATAATAATAATAATTTTTTTTTTTTTTTTTAAAAAGTTTGATGTTCTTATTTTATTTGGAAAACTTTTATTATCAATTTTAAATTCATTGGTTGATTATTATCCATGGGTAACAGCAATTGCATATTTTTTAGTTGCTATATTAATATTTGGAGGTTCAATTATTATGTTACCATATAATAACCAAAGATTAAATCAATTAAAGAGTGGCTTTTATATGACTGTTCTTTGGGTATCATTTATAACATTAGTTACAGTTGGAATAAATAATGAAACATCAGCAGCATCAAGTTATTTTGCAGTTGTTGGTGTATTTGGTGCATTTCCAATTGGTTACTTTATAAATAGATTTTTTTATAAATGGTTATGTAAAAAAACTAAAGATATTAGAGTACCAACATCAGCATCATGTGAATTTACAAGTGAAAAGAAACAAGATGTTATCGAAACAATTACTACACAATCACCACCACCAATAAATTCAGCATCAAAAGTAACATGGGGTAAACAACCACAATCAATTGGTAGTAAAAGACAAATTATATTTCCATTTTTTAAAAATAAATTTGTTTTTTCATTCTTTGTTGAAATTATGGCAAGAAAGTTATTAAAAGATGGAGGTGGTAGTGGTAAAGAAGATAGTATTTCAAATTATTCAGCTGAATCAATTGAACGTGCAAATAATCTTTATCAATGTGGTCTTCAATATTTCCCAAATTCGGATTTATTGTGGATGGCATATTGTAATTTCTTATTTACTGTTAGAAAAGATAGACATATTGGTTATGCAGCATTAGAGAAATTAAGAAGAATGAATCCATCTTTTGATGTTCGTTTCTTTATTTATCAACGTGATAAAGAAAGAGAACAACTTATGGATTCTGATTTACGTGGTCCAGATTCAAATTATGGTAAAATTCAAGATTTTGTAAGCTATATGGAATTCAAAAAACTTTATTACAATGCAAAAAGATATCATGTTAAATGTTTAACACATATCAAAAGATTTTGGGCACATTTATTACATGAAACTGTTGATCTCCATCGTTTATCAGATTTATCAGGTAGAATTGCAACCTATGAAAATATTGCAAATCAAAGTTATGAACGTTTATTAGCACTAAATCCAAATTCAGTTAGAGTATTACGTGACTATTCTCAATTCCTTGAAGAAGTTGTAAAAGATAAAGATTCATCAATAAGATTACAAAAGAAAGCAGAAGCAGTAGAAGAAATTATGAGTAGAATTCAAACAACAGATTTTGAAACCAATGATATTAAATGTTTGGATGATTCAGAAAATGAAGTTGATATTGAATTAAAAAAAATTGGTGGTGGTAGTAATGGTATTCGTGGTACCAGTGGTATTCATCAAGAAAAAGCAAAATCAGAATCATCAAAATCTAAAGATGATAATGATTCAGATGAAGAATCTTCCAATGGCTCATCAAAGGGTAGAAAGAATAAATACAGACAATACCAACAAAGTAATGCAATTAATAAACTATCATGGTTAATGATTGGTACTACCGCATGTTGTATTATATTTTTAATTGTAATATTAGTGGTATTTAGGGATATCGAAGGTAGACATATAAGTTCATATTCAAGTATATTATCAATTTTGGGTGCAGCAAAAGAATCTGCAGATTTAGGTATTAATTTCAGTGAAATGCAATCAATTTCATTATCAACACAATTAGCAGCAAGTGATATTCAAAATCAAATCAATTCATTAAGAATAAAGAACCAAAGGAAAATAACCATTATGAAAAATATTCATGATGCAATTTATTGGGGTGAAAAAAATCCAGTTTCATTCACTGGTGATAATATGCAAAGTTTAAAAAAGAATGCTGGTATTGATGTTTATGATATTGGAACAAACGTATTTCCATTCAATCAATTTAATCGTTCTGGTGATATTTTAAATGATCCTCGTTTATCAGTAATTTATAATGAACCTTTTGTGAATATGTCAATTTATATTCAAAGTTCAGAAAATACCAACACCAACACTACCAATAGTAACACAACATCCTATCAATTAAATTATATAATATTACAACAAAGTTATAATGCATGGAAAGCTGGTAATTCTTTTATTGAATCAGCATTGATCGCAAATGATCTATCAGTTGAACAATTTAAAAATTCATCAACTAATGCAGATTTTAATTTTGTAACATTAAATTCCGCTTCTGCCATTCCAAATATGTACATTTCTATTCAAAATGCATATATTGATTCATTGGTTTCAAGTATTAAAAGTTCATTAAATATTATGTGGTATGTTTGGTTAGGTATATTCGGATTCCTAGTGTTAATTGGTTTATCATTATTCCGTCCAGTCGTTCGTAAAATTACACGTGAAAAGATTCGTACATTAATTATATTTTCATTGGCACCAAAAGATGTTGTAGTTAGATTATCAACAAAAAAAATTAAAATGGTTAGTTTAGATAGTGGAAGTGAACGTGATAATTTATTTGATTCAAATACAGATGGTGATAATGATAATGATCATTTAATAATTGAAGATAATAATATTAGTAAAAACAACAATAGAAATAGTAAAAGAATTAATCATAATGGTGAATGTGAGCAACTTTCAATAAGTATTCAAAATGATCGTCGTCCATTAATTGATTCTTCATGTGTATTATCATCAACATCAATATTAAATTCATCAAATAATAATAATAATAATAATAATAATAATAATAATAATAATAATAATAATAATAATAATAATAATAATAATAATAATAATAATAATAATAATAATAATAATAATAATAATAATAATAATAATAATAGTAATAATAATAATAATAACAATGGTGATGATGATATCGATGGTAACAATATAAATGAAAATAATATAGTTGCAATTAAACCAATACTTTCAAATAGAGGTAGAAGTAAAACTAAAAAACATAATACTGATATCATTTCAAATGAAGAGGATGATGTTGATAATGATCAAGCAAGTAAATATCAAGATAAAAGAGAAAAAGAAGAAGAGAGAAAGATTAAATCATTAATAAATAATAAAAAGTATGGTTGGGATGGGTCAAGTAAAAGAAATGTAAATAAGAAATCATTGAAAACAGTATTGAATAGATTACATTTATCATATGCAGTTGGAATTTTTATTTTATTTGGAATAATTTCAATGGGTCTATGGGTTAGTTATAGTGTAGTTTATGACAATTCATTGTCAGGTAATATATTGGGAAAGAGTGCCATAAGATCATTACAAAGTCGTATTATTAATTATTATGTTTCAGAATTATTTGATGCTGATAGCAAAATTGATACCGATACTTCTCAAATAATGATTGATACAATCGACCAATTTCAAACTAATCATCAATCAGTACCATATTTTGATGAGGTTAGACCATTGATGGAAGGTAGCTTATCTAATGGTGATGTCAGTGGTTGCTGGATGCTAACCGCTGATCAATGCCTAACTTCTGCCCAAGAACCATATTATGATGATGTTAACTTGGGTTTAGATAGAGTGGTTGATTTGTACATTAAAAAAGTATTGAAAATTATTTATACAAAAGAAAATGAAAGATCAAAAACAAGCGAAGAATATTTATGGCTACAAACTATTTCCCCAACAATTATGACTTTTGGTCTTGATACAGCTACATTCACCTATTTTCTTTATTACCTTTCATCTCAAGAATGGTCAACCGTAGTTTTTACCTCAATTCTGGCTGTCAGTAGTGTATTGCTTTTAATAATTTACCTCGCTTTATTTCGTCCATTCTTAAAATTCCTACGGGTTCAACATATTCATACATTGGCTTTATTACGTTTAGCCCCTGAAGATATTAGATATATGGAAATTAGTGATAAAATAATTGATGAAGACTAAAGAAAAAAAAAAAAAAAAAAAAAAAAAAAAAAAAAAAAAAAAAAAAAAAAAAATTGTAATAAACTAGAAAATAAAACTGTATTTTTAATATTATTTTTTTAAAAAGTCTTTATTATTGTAGAATATTTTAGCGAAAATACAAATTTAATTTATTTGAATTTTATTTTATTTTATTTTTTTGGAATTTTTGTTAAAAAATTTTTTTTTTTATTTTTTTTTTTTTTTTGAACTTAAAAAAACAGGTATTTAAATTTTTCTTTTTTGGTTCCCACTTTTTTTTATATAAAAATAAAATTTTTTTCACCTTTTTTTTTCATTTATACACTGTGTAAATTTAAATGACTCTATTACCAAATTATTTATATAAAAAAATTCTAATAATTGTCATAACAAACCTTTATAAAAATGATGCAATAAAAAAACTATATCATTTAGATTTTAGTTTATTTAATAATAATGAAATAATTTTATATTCAACAGTTTCAAAAGATTGGTTTGATGCCATTTCATCATCTTTGCCACATATTGTAAATAAATATAATTATGATATTTTAAAACAATTTATGGATTTTAATGGTAGCGATGATGATCACCAAAAACAACAACAACAACAATCATTCAAACTAATAAAAAATAATAGTTTAAAATTCTTCAAGAGATTTATGTATTTTTCAGAATATGTAGAATTGTTAAAATTAGCAACACCTGAAGAAATTGCTCAAGATCCTGAATTTAATTTAAAAGAAATTGAAAGAGAGAGACAAAGAAACAATTTAAATAAATATAAAAAAGTTTTCCTTAAAGAATTTAGTATTGAAGAATCTTGTAGAATCATTAATTCTTTAAATCAAAATACAAAGGATATTCAATTTTTTTTATGTTTAGATAGAGATCATTTCATTCATAATAAAATCAACAACATTATTGAGGAAGAAACTTTAAAAAAAATTTCTTTAAATTTAGGTTGTAGTTTATTAGATGAATTTTCTCTAAATAAATTTTTAAATTTAAACATTAAAAAGAAAATTTTTCAACATTTACCTGAAGAAGAATATAAATACCAAAATTTTACTTTTAATTTCAGTTTTAAAAGTTTTAAAAACTCGTTGAATCAAATCAATATAAATTATTTATTTCCAAGTTTTAATTTAGATAATAAAAATTCATCACCAAAAACAAATAAAAAATTAACTCTAACTAATATTAGTTTAAATGATATGTTAAATATATATAATATTAATAATAACGAAAATAATGAAAATAATGAAAATAATGAAAATAATGAAAATAATAATGAAAATAATAATGAAAATAATAATGAAAATAATAATGAAGAAAATAATGAAAATAATAATAATGAAGAAAATAATAATAATGGAAATAATGAAAACAATGAAGAAAATAATGAAAATAATGAAATTAATAACAATAACAATAACAATAATAATAATAATAATAATAATAATAATAATAATAATAATAATAATAATAATAATAATAATATTAATAATAATAATAATAATAATATTAATAATATTAATAATACCAATAATGATATTGCCGCTAATGATAATGTTATTTTTAAAGATGAAGATTTAAATTTAATTTTTAAAAAATTATCAAATGATAAAACATTAAGAGAATTAGAAATTCATCATATTTGTAAAAAAGGTAGTTGCCATTGTTTTGAAACATATGGTTTAACTATGGAATCATTTGGTAACAAAATTGAAAAATTACTTTCAAGTTTAAATTCAGTTAAAACAATTGACCTACATCTATATGCATCTGGGATAGATGATTATATTATTAATGGTTTAACAAAATGTAAATCATTAAAAACACTTTATTTAAGTGGTTATAATTATGATGGCGTTGATTTCCCATCAATAGCCAACAGAATATTATATTCAAATTCATCAATTAAAAACATTTCAATGGATTCTTTTCTAGATGATGAATATGATAATTTAATGGATATAACATATATTACAAATGCTTTACTTCAGTTTACTATCAATAGAGAAGTTAATACAAATGCTTTGGGCTATAATGAAAGCTTTAATATCAACAATGATAATTTTGAATTATGTTCAATAACTATTCATTTAAATCATTTATACTATGACATTATTATTGACAGTTTAAAAAATCATACTTATAAGGTTAAAGAATTCTTTTTAATATTTCGTAAGTCCGGCGAAAAAATAGAACGCGAATCTCATCAATTTAAATTTAATAACTCGATTATTAACGTTTTCATTCTAAATAACGATAACTAATAATAACATAACAATATATACAAAAAAAAAAAAAAGAAAAGAAAAAAAAATATTGACGTTTTACAATAACTAATAATAACAACATACAAAAAAATTAAAAAAAAAAAAAAAAAATTAAAAAAATAAAAGTTTGTCAGATTATTCTGATCTCTTGATTTTCATATACTTCGCATTTCTTTTTATTTTTTTTGAATTTTTTTTGTTTTTTTTTTTTTGAATTTTTCATTTTTTTTATTTTTTTTTTTCGTTTTTTTGAAATTGATCAATTCTTTACAATTTCGGTTTATAAATAAATAAAATCACAAAAAATGAACAGAGGATTTGTAACTGGTGTTAGAGTTGCAACTAAATGTGCAAACAAATCATCCAACTGTGGATTCAAAGCTGCATCATCAAATAATATATATAATAGTTTTAAATCAACCTGTACATTAAATAACAATAACAACTCAAATATACCATCATCATCACAATCATCGCCATCATTTGCTTCATTTTTTTCATCTACATCTACATCTGCAACTTTAAAAGGTTGTTCACCAAATAATTCAGTTGTACCAAAAAGGTAAGTTTTGTTACCTAAACCCTCTTTTCCATTTTTTTTTTTTTTTTTTTTTTGTTTTATTTTTAAAAAAGAAAGATTGTTTGAGACACGATTTTAACACAACTTCCAATTTTTAGTTTAGAAAATATTTCAAGTGCATCCCAATTTAATTTTAGCAGTTTCTTTATCATTTCTGATGGTAATTATCAATATTCATTTTTTTTTATACGTAATATGAACACAACACTAACTTTTTTTTTACTTTTCAAATAATTACATAATTTATTTTTACTTTAAAATAATTAGATGATGATGGTATGTGATTAGGCTTTACAAAATATTTTAATCGTAATAATCAATTTTTATTATAATTTGTTTTTATTATTATTTTTTTTTTTATTATCTAAATAAAAAGAAAATAGAAATAAAAAAATCTATCTCTTGTGTTTATATAATTCTAAAATTAAATATTTATATTGATAAAGGCTCTTAATTAATAAGTTTGATAATAAAAATATAGGATCATAACAATTAAGAACGGAAATATACAACAAATAAAAGAAAAGAAAAAAAAAAAAAAGAAAAAAATAAAAGCAAAAAAATATATATTTAAATAACCTTTTTCTTTTTATCTATTTTATTTTTAAAAAAATTAACATTGACAGAATGGTGAGTTGATAAAGAAATGACAACAAAGTTAGAGTAAGAATTTAATAATTTGAGATGCCAAATTCAACCACAATTTCGATAAATGGGTGGAATTCAGTCTTTAATAAGTAGTGAATTGGTTGGTACCAATGTTTTCCCTTTTTTTTTTTGGAAAGAAACTATTAAAAACATATCATAAATTTTGAAAGTTTTTTATTTTTATTTAATACAATTTTCATAAATTTTTTTTCTTTTTTTTTTTTGATCGGGTTATCTATTATTTTTTAATAACTATAAAGTTTATAAACTTGGGCCAGAAGAAGAAGAATCACTATTAGAATCTAAATCATCTTGGAATAAAGAAGAAACTGTTCTTGATTCATTTGTCCAAGCACGTGGTAAAACAGGTGAATAAGAAACACGATTAACTCTACTAAATCTTTTACTTCTTAGAGTTGATTTACCATCACCGATATAAGACATACTTGGTGAGTCTGGTGGTGTTGGAGTTGGACTGGGATTGCTTGAGCTTTTACCAGAAGAAGAATTTGATGAGGAGTTTGATGTGGAGGTAGTGTTAAGACTATTACTTGAAGTATGAGCGGACAAAGGAATGCCAGCAAAAGTTGATAATGATCCACCCATTGTTGGTGGTCTTTTGATAGGTGAAGCGGATGGTCTAGATGGCATAGTATTATGATGTGGTGCAACATTCGAAAGTGGTGGAGTATTTCCGCTAACATTGTTATCCGGTCGTTTAGTGGTTGTTGGACCAACAGTATGTGATCTTTCGTGGCTTGGTGATCTTGAAACTTGAACTGTTGTATGTAAAACGTTATCGGAAGCACCGTTTGATTTGGTTGGTGTTGTGGATGGTGAAATAGGAGAGCTTAACGAAGCAGCCAAACTGCTATTGGAGGTAACAGTTGAGTCGGTTTCAGCGTCACCACTGTTATCACTTGAAATGGGTTTATTCTCTGGATCAAAAATATCAAAGTAATTTACAATCATAAAGGAATTTATTGGTAAGAGTTCAGAGGCGAATGATCTGAAAAAGGTTGGAGCCCAACAAATTGCAATATTCTCTGGAGACATCATATTCACATCCTTTTCCAAAGAGATTAAATGTAAGAGATGGAATAGTTTCTTTATCATTTTGCATTCAAGAGGTGAAAGTTGGTCGATAATCTCCTTGAGGGATTGAATTCTCTCTTCGTTGGAAGGTTGTCTCATGGCTTGGTAGAATGACTCATGTAGATTCTCTGGGAATATTGGTATTGGTAACTCACGGAAATAGCTCTTTAATACACCAGCAACAGTATCTACGTCAACACCCTCTGCCTTAAGATCTACATCTTCACCAGCCTCAAATCTGGTTTTTATCTTTTTCAATGCAGTTGCAGATGCACAAGTTCTAAAAATACCAACCGATGAAATACCTTGTTCTATTAATAAATCGATTGAACGAGATACAAGTGATGGTAATTCGATGGTTGCAGCATTGGTTTGAGCCTTATCGGTTGAAGCTGGAGTAATTGCACGACCTGGATATAGCGGACCTCTTGTTGGTCTTTTGGGTAGTGTTTGAAAACCTGGATTTGAATTTTTAGTTGGTGTTGATGGTGGTCCAATTGGTTTCTTTATAACACCACTCGATGATCCTGGTTGTTGTTTTGTTGGTGTTAAACCACCCGAGCTAATATCGATTGGTTGAATATTATTTGGATAATTATTAACTATTGAATTTTGTAGGTCTTGAATTGTTTTAATAATTTTTTCATGAGACAAACTGCCATTGTCATTCTTTAGAATGGTTGCAATGTCACTCAATGGTAGTGGTAAGATGGTGAGTGATTTTTCATTACGTTTAATTGAGGATTTGATCATTTTCAAAGCGGTATAGGAGAAATCATTACCATCGCATTTCAATGATTTCAAGGTTTGATTTTTCCAAAGGATCTTTGAAATTGCCAATGCACCACTATCACCAATACCATTGCCAGAGACGTCAAGTTTAACTAATGATTGATTCTTTAACAAAGATAGTAACAGTGGCATTAAATCACTTTTTAATTGATACTTGCCACTACCACTTGCTAATGAGAGTGATTCAATCGATGTATTATCATCGATCAAGTTTATCAATGCTTCGATAGCACGTGCTCTTAGTTTTGTTCTAGTTTTAAAGTTACCATCGATTGAAAGATGACGAAGATTTGAATTTGGATACATAATTTCGCAGAGTTTTATAATACCACTGTCACCAAGATCATTCTCTGATAAATCAACATTTGCGCACTTTAATAATGACGTTGCTGGGCTAAACAATAATTTCAAATCGTCTGCAGTGGTTTGAATTCTGGATAAATTAACATTTTGTAATTGTGACATTTGTTTGAAAAATGATAGTATATCAATTACACCCTCCTTTGTGGTTGTTGATTTATTGCCACTGAAATCGAGGATTTGAATTGATGATGATGATGTTTTTAAACAACTATAAACTGGGCTTGTATTGCTAATTATTAATTGTTGTAATGCCGTTGCTTTCGATAGGAATCTACATAAACCAGTTGTACCATAACTCTCCAATTTATTGTTTGAAATATTTAAATAGGTCATTGATCCACAAACTACACTATTCACTGCTAAACATGAAAACATTGCTTCCAATCCTTTGCCAGAACATGATGTATTCTCAATATTTAAATATGTTAAACCACTTGAAAATGTTTGAATACTTGATCCTAATGTTAAAATACCTTTATTCTTAAAAATAATAATAACGAAAATTATTATTATTAATCTATCAAATATATATATATATCATTAATCCCTAATAATATGTTCAACTTACTTCTAATGAATTATTATTTAAATTTATATAATTTAAATGAAGACCTTTGTTTTCAGCTACATTTTGAAGTAAAGTTATTATTGGCTCCTTTGAAGCTTGACTGTTTGTAATGGTTAATTGTTGAAGGGAAGTATTCTCTTTGAATACCTCAGCCAATAGATTTAGATCTTCGTTTGATAGTTTACCATTGGATTGAAATGAGTGAAAGTATGTATTATATGAGAGTGATAAAAGTATTGCTTTTAGATCTGTGAATGAGTATTGATAGATTTCCGCTAAGTTGAATTCTCTAACTTGATTGAATGGATATAGATTCTCAATATCCCAAAGTATTGATGATAATGGTTGTACACCTATATGATCACAAACTGAACGATAGGTCAGATTGAATGATCCACAGCCCTGAATATCTTTAAATGAGGTTGCTTGAAATATTGATGCTATTCTATTGACTGGTGTAATATTGAATATAATGGTTTTACCAATTTTAATGCCAGGGAATGTTGACATCAATATACTATATAATGTTTTCAATACCTCTGATGCATCTAAATTCATCTTCATCATACTTTGATTCTTAAATTTTATTGTAACATCATTCTCTGATTGACTAGATATCTCTGTAATATCTAAATAATGATGTTCTGCTGATAACTGTTTTATTTTTAATTATTATTAATTAAAATCAATAATCAAAAATTATTGTCTTTTTTATGCAATTACTTACTTTTCCTTTTGAATCTGTAAATAAAAATATTCTATTGCTTGATAAAATTAATGTTTTAATTTCTAACTTCTTTTTTTTCTCATTTAAAATTGTACATTTTGTAATTAATTTACCCTCTTCTTTTTTGTTTGTTAAAATTGATTCAATAGTTTCTATATATTAAAAAAAAAAAATATTTTCTTAGAATGAAGTTTTATTACTGTTATTTTTTTTAATTTTTAAATTACTTTTTTCAACTTGTGAGAGGGAAACTGGTGTTGCCATTATTTTTTTATTTGATCAGACCCCTTCAGTTTTTTTTTTTTTTTATATCAATAAATACAACAATTAAATAATAAACAAATAAACAAATAATAAATAAATAAATAATAAATAAATAAATAAATACAAAAATATAAATAAATACAAGATTAATAAATAAATAGAATTATGTTACAAGGTTTTTTTTTTTTTTTTATTTTATTTTATTTTTTTTTTTTTTTTATTATTTGAATTAATTTTTTTTTTTGAAATCAATTTTTTTTTTTTTTTATTATTTGAATTAATTTTTTTTTTAAAATCAATTTTTTTTTTATTTTATTTTATTTTATTTTTATTTTTTTTTATTTTTTTTTTAAAATTAATTTTCAAAAAAAAATTGGGGGGGACTTGGTTTATTTATTGTGAAAATTGTTTTTTGACCTTTTATATAGTGCTTATCACATTTTTTTGATACCTCCTTTATTTTGTGTCAAAGTGTTCACTTATTTTTTCTTTCACCCTAAACCAAATTACTTTCCTCTGTGATTTTTATTGAAGGGTATTTAATGAAAATTTAAAGTGTGTCAAAATTAATATTGTTTTAGTTGTTCCTGTATTTTTATTTAACCAAAAAAAAAAAATAAAAAAAAAAAATAAAAAAAAATTAAATAAATAATTTGATCATATTTTTTTTTTTTTAATTTTTTAATTTTTTTAATTTTTTAATTTTCTTTTTTTTCAAATTAAACCAAACAAACAAAATGTGAAAAAAAATTATAAAAATCGAAATATAAAAAGACATAACAAAAATAATAATTATTTATATTAAGAGATATGTGATAAATAGATCAATTGATTTATTTATAAAGTTGAAGAAGGTCTAACATTTGGTAGATTTAAAAAGTAACCATTCACAGGTGGTTTGGCAGTATTGGTAGCACGAACATTGTAAATGTATGACCAATATATATTTGGTATTTTGATACCAGCTCTATTGAAACTTTCAGAGCTTGAACCAGTATTCATAAAATTAACAAGTTTTAAGAATAAATGAGTACCATCGAAAAAGTATTGTTTGCCATTACCTTGTTTAACTAAAAGTGCTGAGGTGGTTTGAGTGAAAGTGTATGTATATTGACTATTATAATCATATTCACTACTAATTGAAAATTTTGTACCACTTGGATAAGGTATTGCTAAAAATATATACTCACCATATTGAATTTGTGCAGTCCATATTCTAAAATAAGCTGGTGTACCAATTGTCCAATAGACATACCAACCCATATTAGAAACACCAGTAATACCAGCTATATATCCATTAACATTAATAAATAAATTAAGATACCATATTAATATTTATTGTGTAAAAAAAAAACAAAAAAAAAAAAAAAAATTTAATAATAGTATAAAACATACCATTTCTAGTTAATAAAGTTTTTCTTTCATCAGTGATACCACTACCAAATAATGAAATTGTTCCAATATATGAATCTGGGTCTTGTGGTACTTCACGTTCCATAAATCCTGGTATCCAAAATTCGATATTGGCCACACCTTTAGTACCTTTGTTACAAACCCAAACATTCCAATCTGTATTAAATAAACATGATGAATCGAATTTCCACCATAGTTCATGTGCACCAACAATTTGTGGTAATCCTAATGCTCTGCCGGTGAATGAACTTGTTACTGAACCATCCCAATCTATGAAATTAAATTGTCTACTACTACCAGAATCTACTACATCCTCATGACCAATGATTTGCTTTTGTAAAACATTTTGGAATGTGATATTAATGGTGGCAGAGATATATTGTGGTTTGAAAAGATCGCTAAATGTTAAACCTACAAAAACAACATTATCATTATCACGTAGAGTTGCAGCAGGTGAATGAACAAAGTTTCTAAATATTATATTCGATAGAACAGTTTGTACATAGGTATCATAGAATTGGAAACCTCTTCTGGTGAATGAATTTAAACTTAAAATATTACCAGATTGACCATTAACAATTGCGTTATGTACCCAAGCTTTACCGAAAACTGAAGCAGGAAGTTTATTATCATGTGATTCAAAACCTACTACTTCGACTGTTTCGCCCCAAAATCCAATTCCATTGTTTGAAAGGAAGATCTTGGTATTATTGAATCTATTGAAAACAACATTATCTTCATTAAATATACCATTTAGATATGTATTTCTTGCTAATCTACCAGAGTGATATATTAACATTCCATTTGCTTCATTAAATGTAAGATTACCGCCAATATAAATTGATGCACTTTATATAAATATAATATTAATTAGAAAATCATTTTTAAAAAAAATATATAATAATTTTTAGTATTTACCCATCTTCAAAGAAATATCCACTAGAGTGAGCAGTATTTCCTTGCCATTCTTTAATTGGATATTGCATTGGTACAATATTAACTGTTCTATGATTTCCAATTGGTTTAGGCTTAGTTTTAATATAATGGCATTAGTATTTTTGTGAAAGATATAAATATAATAATAGTGATGATAAACTTACTAAATTTGGGAATGCATAACCTGCCCATCCACCACTTGCAGCATTACCAATAAATGAATTCCAGGCGTTTGTAATATAAAAACATGCCGCACTACTATCAGCAGGTTGAGTTAATTCACTATTTTGATAAAATATCTCACCTAATTTTAGATAATAATGTGAATGTTATTGGGTTATTAGTTATTACTACAATATCTATAAACACATTAGTTTTAATATATAAAACCAGTGATGATAATAATCGAATAATTACCAAATTGAGATGGACCAGCAGCTGGTGCACCAATCGTATGGACATATGAACCTAGGTTATAAGATAGGATATTATCAACTTCAACACCATCCTCTAAATAATAACAATGACCATATACATCATATGCAACTAAAATATCAAAGAATAAAAAAATTTAAAAAAATTATTAATAACCAATTATTATTATTATTTTCAATTGGAGAATATTAATTAAAATTATATATATTAAAACAAACCATTTCTAGTTAACGTAACATTATTTGTACCATGAATTGTATAACAACGATAATAACTATTTGTTACTGAACAGTCTGAAATAAATGAATTGTTTAAAGTTCCACCCAAATGATAATGAAGTGGATAACGTGCTTTAACATTCTTTTGACCCATTCTTTTTAATTGAACACCTGCAAATTGCATTTCACCAGATGATAAAACATGACCACCAAATGAGGTTGAAGCAGATGATTCATCACCTGAAAATACAATTCTTCTTGAGAGTAATGCAACTTCACTTTGGTATTCTTGAGAACCATATTTATACCATTTAATTGGATCAGTAAATTCAATCTTCTTACCGTCTATTGCTTTAATTGTCATTACTTCATTTTGGTTATCTAATTCATCTTTATAAATCGATGTTGTAAGTAATACTTGTTGTCCTACCTCCCAATTTACATTGTCTTGTATATAAATTACTCTATCTCCTGACCATGCAGTAGAAGAAAGTTTAGTCCATGTGTTATGATATTGTTTACCTTGTACTGAAATAAAACCACCTGCAGCAACAGCAATACCCTTTGATCCAAAAAATGGAGCAATTGTATCATTTAATGTTTTTGCGCCATTGAAAATAATATTTATATAAGAATTATAACGACATAATTTTGTACCAATAATAAATTTACCTTGAACGTAAATATCTTTAACGTTCATTGTGATATCTTGATCGGCAAAAATCAATTCACTGTTTACTGGTACAACGATTCTATTATAGATTTCAGTTTGTGAAATTGAAAAAGGTGAAATTAAAACACGTTTACCAGAGGGTAATGTAATGTTTTGATTTGGAGATGGTACAACACTATTTGGCCAAATGGAAGGATCATTCCAATGAACCAAATCACTTGCAAGATATGGGCACTTTGATAAATCTTGTGGGTCTAAAGAATCTGATGGTTTTGGAATTATTACTAATTCCGAATCTTTGGTTAATAAATTGATTGGTGTTGTAATTGTTTTAGATGGAATTGTTAATTTCATATTTCTAAAATAAACACTTAATGGAGTTGGACCAGTATCGGTTACACGATTAATACGAAGTACCATAGTTGAATAACCAATATCAATTGTTGATTTAAATGTTAAGGTTCTCGATTGATAGGTTGTGGATGAAAAATTACCAGTAAATGTAATTGTATAAATTGGTGTTCGTGGAGCCCAAAGGAAATATTGAATATCTTCTGGAATATAGAAAGATAATGACATATTTTTATAATTATTATACTGTCCCAATTTTTGACCAAGTTTAAAATCAAATGAAAATAAATAATCAACATTTGCCTTTAAAGATGGCGAAGAAACCTTTGAAACTAAATAATTGTAATCTGGCCCCCATACACCATAATTTAATGCAAACTCACTTGAATCTGTACTACCAGAAACATTTGAAATACTATTAGCATTGACATCCCATTCTGCAACAAAATTTAAATTTGATTTATCAAATTTAATTTCTGTTATTGGTTGGATTGTTGAGAATGTGCCTGCAGTATTAGAAGCAGCTACTGATGGAGTGTTTATTTCAAATTCTGAGCCATTAATGCCTAATAAAAAACTAAAATAAAAAAATATAAAAAATAATATAAAATTATTTTTTAAAATTTTCATTTTTTTTTTTTTTTATTTTTTTTCAATAAATAATGTTTTTTTTATAATAAATAATGTTTTAAAACAAATTGGAAATAAATTTAACTCTTTAAATACTTTTTTTTTTATTTTTTTTTTTTTCCAAAAACTATTTTTTTCCAAAAAAAAAAAAAAAAAAATCATAGTTACCATAAATTTTTTATTATAATAAAAAAAATATCTATTATCCCAAACTTATTTTATTATTATTATAAAGAAATCAACTAATGCAATTGGGTATATTAATTTTCAAAAAGACAACAGATGGGAAATAATTTTATATTCCCACCTAACTAACTTCAATAAATTTATTTCATAAAAATCTTTTTTCTCTCAAAAAAAAAAATATCCAAAAAAAAAAAAAAAAAAAAAAAAAAAAAAAAAAAACAATTATAATAAAACATTGTTTTATTTCGTTTGCATTTTCTGATTTTTATTTTTTTTTCGAGTTTATAAATTAGAATAGATTTTAATTAAAAGATTCAAGAGAAAGATTTTGAAAATTTTTAAAAAAAATAAAAAAATAAAATAATTAAAACTAAATGGTTTTTAAAAAAAAAAAAAAAAAAAAAAATCTACCTCGAAAATCGGGTAATATCTTCTCAAAAACAGCTGGTTGTTTGCGAGTCTGATATTTTATTATTTTACATTAACTTTTTTAATTTTTTTTTTCAATTTTTTGGTTTCTTTTGAATTCCCACCCTAAAAAAAATTAATCTCAAATTTTAAAAAAGAGGTAATTTAAAAATTATATCTCAAATATATCTCAATATATAGTAATTTGTTATTTCGTGATCAAACAACATTATGTGGTTTTTATTGATGTTTTTTTCTTTCACATATTTGTTTTTTGTTTTATTTTGTTGTATTTCATTCTTTTTTTATTTTTATTTGTAGAGAAAAAAAAAAAAAAAAAAAAAAAAATTGAGATCGGAAATTTGTTTTTTTGAGAAATTGATTGAAAGTGATTTAAGTGCAGATATTTCATTTATTTATATGTGTTTTTCAATATTTATTAAGTAAGCTCGTCAATTATTATGAATTTCGTTTTAGCGAAACCAAAAAATGAGAAATTAGGATTGGCATTATTTTTATTATCATTATTTTTATTCTTTTCAATTTATACTTTCTTTAAATTTTTCACCATAAATGAAATAACCTATGATGTTAGTTTAGTTTCATGCTTTGATAATGACATTTCACTATTATTTGAAGACAAATTACAAACATCAATATTTCAAATCCTATTGAACATTTCAATTTTCTTTAGAAATCTATCTGTCTCCTTAACTATTCTAGCTGTATCAAAAATAAAAAAACAAAAAAAAAAAAAGTAAAAAATTTCTTTGTGGCTGAAAAAAAAAAAGTGAAAAAATAAATTAGAAGCACCAATTTTTTTTGAATTTTTTTTTTTTAAAATTTTTATTTTTTTTTTTATGAAAAGTTAGTTAAAAAGATGAACATGATAAATGAAATAAAAAATTTTAAGGATCATAAAAATATTTATTCATATATTGAAAACCAATTAGTTTATTTGTATCACTTTTCATCTCAAGAAAATAATGTAAATTTACTTCAAGAAACTGTGGAGTCAATTTCAATAATATGTGATAATAGCAATGATGACAATGACGTTTCTTTTCCAATTTCAATTTTAAATTCTTTTAAAACTTTTTTAATAAAAAAGGTAGAAATTAATGAAAATAGTAACGAAAACTCTAACAATCAATTGTTTGTATGTTTTTATCTTAATTTGAAAAAAAAAAAAAAAAAAAAAAAAAAAAAATTAATCTTTTTATTTTTTTTTTTTTTTTTTTATATTTGGAGTCTGTTGATTTAGGACTATTATATATTTATAAATGGATAATCAAGGGTTTATTTAATAAGAAATTAGTAAATATTAATTATCATAAAAATCAAATCGATTCACCACAATTTTCTCAATTAAGAGAGTTGATCGAAACAGTTTTAATTTTATCAATAAAGTTATTAGATATACCTGAATTTCTAAAAACAATCGAAGAACAAAGTAAGTATATACAATATAAACAATTATTTTTAATCATTAAATAAGATAGATAACTAATAGTAATTAAAAAAAAATAAATAAAAAGAACAATTCAACGAAAAAGAGTACAATGATACTATAAAGAGATCAAATCTATTTAGAAAGAGAATAATTATAATATTTGAAATTATTTTTCAATTTTTCAACAGTGAAATCGATAAAAATAATATATTAAATTTAGAAATTAAAAATACAGCATTAAATCAATTGTTTTATAGAATATTAGAATATAAAATAATAGTAGAAGATGATAGTAACAATAGTAATAATTATAATAATAATAGTAATAATAGTAGTGATATAATTTCAAAACATTGGACAAATTTAGAAATTTCAAATATTTGTAATGAATTATTGAAAAAGTTTCAACAATATTATTCTAGAAAGTATGAATTTATTACAAACCTATTGGAATACTATAAATGGTCAAGAACAACAACAGAGATTCATTTTCGATTATTAGGATCATTGGAAGATAATGAAAACCGATGGAAATACAATTCACCATATATTCATTCCTTTCAAATGTTTGTTCAATCATTAACAACACCTGTTGATTTGTTTGACTACTTTTATACATCCTCATCAATTCAATCACATCGTTTCATATTATCAGTTATTTTCAATTTATTAGATTGTACATCAAATGATATTAAATTCATTGGAATTGATATCATTAATTATTTTAAATTAAATTTTAATAATAATCATCATTTTAAATCATTTTTAATAATTGACTCAAAAATCAATATTGATAATAATAATAATATTAATAATAATAATAATAAGGATATTTATATAAAATTGTTTGATATTTTTAAATTATTTGAATCAGTAAATCAAAATGATACATTTAAATGTGCACATTTATTATTTGATTTATTATTGGTATTATATCCAATAACTTCAAATAATTTAATTCATCCAAATATTAAAATAGTAACAAATAATGATAATGATAATAATAATAATAATAATAAAAAGAATTTAAAAGAAATAATAATATTTAATAACAATTTTAAAAAGTATCAAGATATAATAATGTTGTTAATAAATATTTTAGTTAATGATCAAGATCAAAAGCAAGTGGAATCAATTAAAAAATTAATTACACTTAGGGAATGTAAAAATAGAATTTTTAAAGAACTTGGTTTACATTGTATTCAATTCTTCAATTTATTAATACCCTCTTTAATAGCAAACTTGGAAATTTATTCAATGAAATCCGATCAATTATTAATTTTAGAAATTTTAAAATCTTTAGATGAAATTATCAATCAATGTTGGATTCGAATAGTGAATTCAAATTATTCAATAGATATAATAAAATCAATTTCACCATTATATAATAATAATGAACTCACTGTATATAATAATATTATAATATCGATTCTAGATAGATTATCACTTTCATTTAAAAAATTAAACAAATTCGATAAATTTATTGGTATTTTTAATAATAGTGAAAACAATTTAAAAAATAATGTCGATTTCTTTAATTTATTCATTAAAAAATATAATAAATAAAAGTGTATAAGAAAAAGAATCATTTTTTTTAAAAAAAGTGATTATTATCTTTATACAGAGTTACATAACAACTGATAATAGTTTCAAATTTATCTAGGAAACTAAAAAAGAAAAAAGAATTTTTTATATTTAGAATAAAAAAAAGCCAAAGAAGAATAAAAAAAAAAAATCTAGATTTTCAGAAAATGAAAAAAAGTTGGACAAAATAAAATGGGTTGATAATTTTCTTATGAAAAAAAAAAAAAAAAAAAAAAAAAAAAAACCTTTAAAAAATGAAATTGATTTCTATAAAGAATATCCTTTTATTAGAGGGAAAAAAAAATGAAAAAACTATTTATACAACATGAAAATGATATTTTGTGTGATAGAAAAGATGCTTTTTCTCTCTTTAAAGATAATAAAAAATTAAAAAAGAATGAAAGTAATAGAAAAACAATGTCATGTATTTTAATTTTTTCTGGTATTAAAATTGGAGTTGTTATTTATTTTCTATATTTATCCTCTTTTATAATTGGTATTATTGGTGTTATTAATATCCCAAAATTTCATTTCTCTGTATGTATAATTTTTTTTTTTTTTTTTTTTTATGAATTATTATTAAAAAAAAATTAAGTACATAATTAATACTAAAGTTTGTTTTTCTTTACTACCTAAAAACAGATTAATAATAATAATGATTCATCGTCACATGAACAATGGCCATTAGTAATGACAATTGCAGGATTTTCAGTGTTTGGTTTAACATTTATCATTTCATTAATTAGAATTATATCTAGTGATATAACAGACTCTTTAAAGAATTTTAGAAGTATTGAAAATCAAGTTCTTCAAGATTATATAAATTCAATAGAAGAGAGTACGGTTGAATTGTTTTGTAAATGTGAATGCTACCATAAATATGAATCAAGTTCAACAACAACAACAACAACAACAACAACACATAATAACACAAAATCAACAACAAAAAAAGTTGTTACTTATAGAGAAGAAATGAAAATTCCAATAGTAGAAATTAACGATTTAACTAATCCTTTGATTTTTGATGAAATTAATTCACATTGCAGTGATTCTAAATTTTTAAAAGTTTCTTTCTTTAGGGATTGGATGCCTGCTGATGAAAAATCACAAGTTATCATTAAATCTGTTGTTGATCATTTAACTATAAAGAATGAAAAAAGAGATACTTACTTTAAAATTTATTTAGATTTTCAATATGTTGATAAAAAATTTAAAGAACATATACTATTTCCATTATCTTCTTCATCATCACCACCATTTTTATTTAGATATGGTTTTTACATTTTATCATTATTTGTTTTTATGTATTTACCTTTTGAACTTTATTTTAGATCAAAAATTTATAAATCTGAATTTTCATTTGTAAAATTAATTAATGTTGATGACAAACCTATAGATTTCGATAGATTAATGGTCATCCAAGTTCAAAATCAAACTACTCAATTTCAAATATTTGATAATTATTTAACATTAAATAAAAAACAATTTAATAATAAAGTTTTACAAAAACAACAACAAAACTTTTCCGTGGATATAAATTTTTAGCTGTAAAAATAAAAATAAAAATAAATATAAAAATAAAATAAATATAAAAATAAAAAATTTTTGCCCAAAAAGATGTTCTTTTTTGAAATTTTTTTATTTTTTTTTTAAAATTTTTTTTTTTTTTCTGAATTATATTTATTTTTTTTCGATCTTGTGTTAATACATTATACATCAACAACAGCATCGTCCTAGAAATAAAACAAAAATCAAAACAAAACATTAATAATAATAATAATAAAAATAATATTAATAATATAATTAATAATAATAAAAATATTAATAATAATAATAATTATATAATAATAATAATAATAATAATAATAATAATAATAATAATAATAATAATAATAATAATAATAATAATAATAATAATAATAATAATAAATAATAATAATAATAATTATTTATAATAATAATAATAGATTTCAAACTTTTCTCTTTTTCCAAACAGTTTTTAAACATTTTTTCAAAATTAATTAATATTGGTATTTTTTTTTTTTTTTTTGTTACGAATAGTGGGGTAATATTTTTTAAAAACAAAATAAAATTGAATAATAATATTAATATTTTTTTTTTTTTAAAACTTTATTATTTATAAACATAATGGATAATAATATTAGTGAAATAAAAAAAGAAGAGGGTGTTGCGATTATTGGTTTGGGATTTAGATTACCAATATTAAATGAAAATGATAACACAAAATTAAAGTATACACCAAATTCATTATGGAATAGTTTGATGAATAAATTTGATGGTGTAGTTAATTCAAATGAAAGATGGAGTGAAAATTTTAGTAATTTAGGTGAAATTAGTAGTAATTATGCAGGTTTAATACCATTGGATGAATGGAAATCATTTGATCCATTGTTTTTTGGTATTAGTCCATCGGAAGTACCAACAATTGATCCACAACAAAGAGTATTATTAAAGTGTACTTGGGAAGCATTAGAAGATGCAATGATTGATCCAATTGAATTACGTGGTTCAAATACTTCTGTATTCATTGGTAGTTCAACAACTGATTATAGATTGGTTAATTGGGAGAATGATGAAATTTATCCAAATTTATTTGGTACTTGTACTCATTCTATTGCCAATAGAATATCATATTGCTTTGATTTTAATGGTCAATCAGTTACATTAGATACAGCATGTTCATCATCATTGAATTCAGTTCAATTAGGTTGTAGCACAATTCAAAACGGTACATCAAATATATCTATTGTTGGTGGTGTAAATTTAATTTTAGGTAGGCATACCCAAACCACATAAACTTTTATAGATTGCTATTACTATTAGTTTATTAATATTTTACAATTTTAGATCCAATGACTTCAAAATCATATTCATATTTAAATATGCTAAGTAAAACAGGTAGATGCAAACCTTTTGACGAGTCAGCTGATGGATTTGTTCGTGGTGAAGGTGCAGGTGTTGTTGTTTTAAAAAGTTTAAAACAAGCAATTGAAGATGGTAATAATATTTATTGTATTATTAAAGGTTCAAGTTCAAATATTGATGGTAATGGTTCATCAGATAAATCAAGTTTCTATTCACCATCATCAAATTCACAAGCTGATAATATCAAATTAGCATTAAAATCAACAAATGGTAGTGTTTTAGCATCAGATATAGATTATATTGAAGCACATGGTACTGGTACTCCAACTGGTGATCCAATTGAATTAGAAGGTATTTCAAAAGTATTTAAAGATCATAGACCAACATCCCCCGCTTACTCTCCATTATTAATTGGTTCAATCAAATCAAATATTGGTCATTGTGAAGCAGCATCTGGTATTGCATCTTTAATCAAATGTTGTTTGATGTTTAAAAATCAATGTTTTTTACCAAATATTCACTTCAAAACACCAAATCCATCAATCAAGTTTGGTGAATGGAAATTAAAAGTTGTAACTGATCCAATTCCGTTTAATTCAAATAAAAAAGTTTCAATGGCTGTTAGTAATTTTGGTATTACTGGTTCAAATTGTTGTTTAATTTTATCACAATTTAATCCATCACCATTACCATTGTCATCACCTTTACCTTCACCATCACCTCAACAACAAAAATTATTAATACCATTTTCAGCCAATTCAGTTGAATCATTAAATCAATATAAATCAATTATTGAATCTACTAATATTTTTAAAGATTCAGAATTTATTAAATTTGCACAACAACAAACTCAATATAAATCAAAATCACTTTTTCAACGTTTAGTAGTTATTGCAGGTAGTTGGTCAGAGTTTAATGATAATTCAAATCAAATCAAGTCATCAAACACAAAATCATCAAATATATTATTATCATCAAATAATAATAAAAAGAATCCAATCACTGTATTTGTATTTTGTGGTCAAAGTTCTCAATACAATTCAATGGCATTAGAATTATATAATAGTAATGAAATATTCAAAAAATCAATGGATTTATTAGATGGAAAATTATCAAAATACTTTGGGTATTCAGTATTGAACAAATTAAGATCAATAAATGATAATGATTTTGTATCAATTCATGATCCAATCCATGTACAACCCACTATTTGTATGGTTCAAGTATCATTGTTTCAATTATATAAACATTGGGGTATTGAACCATCATTTATTATTGGTCATAGTTTAGGTGAGTTAACTTCTGCATTTTGCTCAGGTATGATGGATTTAGATACTTTTTGCTTTGTCGTTTATCATAGATCACTTTTACAATCAAGTACTAATGGGTGTGGTAAAATGTTATCAATTAGTATTAGTGCAGATGAATTTCAATCAAAATATTCAAATCGCTATCCATCCATTGAAATCGCTTGTTATAATTCACCAACTTCAACAGTCATTGGAGGTAATGAAAAGCAATTAATAGAAATAGAAATGGAATTAAAAGAAAAAGGTATATTTACAGCAATGTTAGGTTCATTATCTTCATTTCATACTAGTAGTCAACTTGTTACCAAAGAACAAATTTTAAATTTACACTTTGAATCCAAATTACCTTCTATTCCTACCTTTTCAACAACAACTTCCAATTTATATGATAATAATACTTTTACAGCTCAACATTTATTTGAAAATATTTTAAAACCAGTTTATTTTACTCAAACTATATCAAATTTATATAAACATATTGAAGAGAATCAATTAGGAAATGAAATTGTATTTATCGAAATTGCACCACATCCAACTTTATCATTTTATTTAAAACAAATGATACCAAAAAGCAGTAGTACAACATCAAATTACTTTAAAGATGGTGAATTCATTTCGATTTATTCACCATTACACAAGAAAAAGAATGATATTCAAGAGATTAATCAAATGATTGCAAATCTATATTGTCAAAATAAATATAATATAAATTTTAAGTGTCAACAATTTCATTCAAATTTACAATCAAATTCAAATATCACGTTTCAATTACCACTTTATCAATGGGAAGATCAAAAATATTGGAAATCAAGTATCAAAAATCAAAACCATTTATCAAACGGGCCATCAATTAATCATTTAGGTAATATTAATAAATCATCAACAAATATCAAATCATATGAAACATTTATTGATGTAGCAAGAAAACCATTCAAATATTTAAAAGGTAACTAAAAAAAAAATATTTAAAAGATTTGAATACATAAATTATTGTTAAATAATGATATCTAACTTCTTTTCTTTTCTTTTTTTTAATTTTTTAAATAGGTCATATTGTTAAAGGTAAATACTACTTTTCAGGTTGTGGTTATATTGATAATTTATTAAAAATGTATCCATTACAAGATATTACAATCGATTATCTTTATTTTAAAACACCATTAATATTTAAAGATGGTGTTAATCAATGTTTACAAACTAATATATACCAAATGGGAAATAGTGACTACAAAATTCAATTCCATTTCAAAGATTTGACAACCAATCAATGGATTAATTGTTCAAATGGTAATTTTCAATTAGTTAATCATGATACTACTACTTTCAAAAAAAAGTTAAATATTGAAAACGTATTAAATAGTCAGTGCAATTTAACAAAATTGTCAAAGAATGAACTATATGAATATATTAAAATGAAAACTGGATTAACATTTAATGGTTATTTCCAAGCAGTAGAACAAGTATATTTGGGTGATGGTTGTTCTTTATCAACTTTATCAACTTCAAGCGAACAACAAATTACATCTACATCTTTTTTCAATACCCCAATTCTAGATTGTTGTTTACATGGTATGATTGTATTAATAGATGAAAAATGTCAAATTGTATTTGAGAAAATTGAAGGATTTAAATACTATTCATCAAATATTCCAACAAATGATATTAGTAAATGTATTTATGTTTATTCAAAATTAAAATCAAGAGTTGGTGAATCTTATTCAGCATCAATAACAACTACTTTAATGGATGGTACAATTTTATTTGAAATTGAAAACGCAACATATAAATCATTAGTACCAATCAAAGAATCATTATCAATTGAATACCCAACTAATGAACTATTTACACCATACCATCAATCAATTGAATCATTAATATCAACATCATCATCCAAATTCCATTCTCTTTTTGACCATTGTGAAGCTTTAATTAAAGATCATGGACTCACAACTAATGATGATACCACTCAATCATTATTTGAACAAGAGGAATTTTATAAAAATCCATGTTTAAATTATCAACATGAATTATTAAGTAATATTATTCAAGAATGTATAAAACCAATAATTAATGAAAAGATGGTATTTAGAATATTGGAATTTGGTGGTGGTAATTGTTTATTATCAAATCAAGTATTGGATAGAATTTATCAATTACTAGAACAAAATCCATCCCATGAAATTGATATTGAATATACATGGAGTGATATTTCACCTTCTTTTATAACAGATGCAAAGAATAAGTTAATATTAAAACAAAAGTCAAATAGTAACTCCGGAAACACCACCTCAATTAATATTATTTATAAAGTACTTGATTTAGAACAACCATTAATAGATGACAAACAAGAATTATCACCTTCATATTATGATATTATAATAATGTCAAACATATTACATGAAATTAAAGATATTAGATATGGTATAAATCAAATCTATGATTTATTATCACCAAATGGTCAATTATTATTTATTGAACCATCAAATAGAAAAGATAGATGTACAATGGATCAGGATTCATGGAAAAAACTATTATTAGATTGTAACTTTGAAAATATTACAATGACAAAAGAAATTCGAGATGTTTCAATTTGTTTTTTATCACATGCTCAAAAACCATCGTTGAATAGTATTTTATCATCAATACAAATTAAATCAAATGTTGATGAAAATATTATAGTATATGGAGATAATAATACACTACTTGGTGATAATAATGGTTACAAAACAATTTCAAATATTCAAATATTCAGTGATTTAGTTAAATCATCAGTTATTAATAATCAAACAATCATTTATTTCACAAAATCAGTTAATCAATTAAATTTAGATAATTTTAAATCAATTACATTGGAATATATTCAAATTAATCAAATATTATTAGATAATAAATTAAATGGTTGTAAACATATATTACTATCATTAGATTCATCAAGTAGTAATTATTTAGAATCATCAGTTATTGGTTCTTTTAAATATTTTTGTGAATTCCCTCAATTACAATTATATTCAATATCATTGGATTCAAATTCACTAGAATCAAGAGTTTATCTTTCAAAAATAATTAAATATTTAATTACCAATTCAAACAAGACCACTATTTACAATGAATTTATAATCAAAAATAATAAAGTTTTTTATGAAAGATATAAACAAGAATTGAAATTGAAATATTCATTCAAATCATCATCTTTTGAAATCGGTAGCTGTAATAGTAATAGTTTTGAAAATCTATTATCTACATTAACTTCAAATTTAGAATATCAATTAGATTCAAAACAATTAAAATTAAAAGAAAATGAAATTGAAGTTAAAGTAATGGCAACTGGTATAAATTATAAAGATTATTTAATTTATTCAGGTTTGGTGTCAAATAATGATGGTGTAAATAATAATAAACAAAATTTAGGTGTAGAATTTTCAGGTATTATTACAAGAGTTGGTAGTAATTGTTTTGATTTTAAAATCGGTGATCAAGTTTATGGTATTGGGTATAATACAACTGCATCACATGCTGTTGTAGATAAAAGAAAAATTTATTTTAAACCAAACAATATTAGCCATTGTGAAGCTGCATCAATTCCAAGAATTTATTTAACAAATCTTTATGGTATTTTCAATGTAGGTGGTTTAGATATTGAAGAAAAAGATACTATTTTAATTCATTCAGCAGCAGGTGGAATTGGTTTATCGGCATTAGAAATATTAAAATGGAAAGGTCATAAAGCTCAAATATTTGTAACAGTTGGTTCCAAAGAGAAAGAACAATTCCTTTTAGACAATTATGGTGAAATTATTACCAAAATATATTCAACAAATAATAGAAACTATTCTGATGAAATAAAACAACAAGGTGGTGTTGATTTAATTATAAATACACTATCAAGTGATTTTATGGATGCAAACTTTAAATGTTTAGCCACTAAAGGTAGAATTATAGATTTATCAACTTCGCATTTAAACTATAATGAATTCACATGCAACAATAAATTCAAATATAATTTAGGTTATCATAATATTGAATTGACACATGTCAGTGGATCAATCATTTTTAAATTATTAAAAAAATTATCAGTTGCAATTGAAAGTGGTAAATTAAATTTAATACCAATTACTCAATTTTCAAATTCAAACATTAAAGAAGCAATTGAATATGTTGGTCAACGTAAACATATTGGTAAAATCGTAGTAGTTAATCATAATGATATAGTGAAAGAATTAATAGATCAACATTCAAAACAATCAAAATATTCAGTATTAAAATCAAATTATCAAATCAATAATTTTGGTAGAAATATTATTATTACAGGCCAGTCAGGTATTGCACTAGAAATATTAAAATGGATTTTAGAATTTGGATCTCATTGTATTGAAAATATTATTATACTTTCAAAATCATCATTAAAATGGGAATTAGAACTATTAATAAACAAAACAATTAATAAAGCAAATAATAAAATCAAATTCCATTTCAAGAGCGTTGATGTTGGCAATTCAGAATTAATGAATAATACAATCGATCAAATATTATTAGATAATACATCAATTACCAATATTGATTCAATACTTCATTATGCATTCATTCAAATCGCATGTAAAGTAAATGAAATCGAAATGAATCATTTAGATGTATCACATGGTGCAAAAACAATGGGTGCAATTAATTTACATAATCAATCAATTAAACGTGGTTGGAAATTATTAAACTTTGTAATGGCATCATCAATTGCATCTGTTATTGGATCTAAGGACCAATGTAGTTATGTTTCTGCATGTAATATTTTAGATAATTTATCAAAATATCGTAAATCAATTGGATTACCATCTACTTGTATAAATTATGGTTTAATAGGTTCAACTGGTTTCGTTGCTAAAAATGAATCAATTGCAGCTATGTTAGATGGTGAAGGTATAGAAAAAATTTCGACAAATAAAATATTGGGTTCATTAGATTTACAAATTCAAAACCAACAACAATCTACCAATTTTGTAGTTTGTAACTTTAATTTTCAAAATATTAAAAATAAGAATCAATCAAATTATCAAAATATATTATCTTTAAAATTCGATTACCAAATTAATTTAAATGTTTCACATACAATTAAAAGATTTGATTTAAAAGATGATATAAATGAAAAAATTAAAATCAATGATTTATTTTTAAATAAAGTTTCAGAATTGTTATCAATTGGAGTATCAAAAATCAATACAGGTGTTAAATTAATTGACTATGGAGCTGATAGTTTATTAATTGTACAATTAAAGAATTGGGTTGATAATGATATTTTACAAAATATAATTTCAATTCAACAACTTCAAAATAATACAATTCAAGATTCAATACAAATTATAACAAATTCCTATAGTAAAGATGACAAAACAGCAGACACAAAAGCAACCAATACAAACTCATTAGAATATTGGAATAATGAGGCAAAATTAGATAGTTCAATTATAAATTTAATTAAAGATAAATTTAAATCAACATCATCAACAACAATAATAGATAGATATTCAATTATTGAAAAAATGAATCAAAATATGGTAATTCTTTTAACTGGTTCATCTGGATTTTTAGGTGCATATCTTTTATGGCATTTTATTCAGTTATCAAACTGTTCAAAAATTTATTGTTTGATTAGAAACAAATCAAATTTAATCAACCCAATTGATGAAATAATTAACAGTTTAAAACATCATAAACTACTTTGTAAAGATCAACTTTCAAATATTGATGAATTAATATCATCAAAAGTGCAAGTTATAATTGGTAATTTATCAAAGAGTAAACTTGGATTGTCAGATCAAGATTATGCATCCATTTCAAGTGTTAATTTAATTGTAAATTCAGGTGCAGATATTGATTTAAAATCAAATTATCTACATTCTAAACAAGTTAACGTGGATGGTTTAAAAGAAATAATTAAATTGTCAGTTACAGGTGAAATCAAATGTATTGTAAACTTTTCATCCTATGCAGTGTTTGTAAATCAAATATTAAATCAAGATAATTTTGATGAATCAATAACAATACCCTCAGCTAATGTAATTAGTAATTCCAAACTTTCTGGTTACGTTCAAAGTAAAATAGTAGCAGAAAATCTATTCATGGAAGCTTCATCATATGGTATTCCTTCAATGTTAATTAGACCTCCAAGTATTTTTTCGAATTCAAAAACAGGTATAGGCAGTAATAATGATATATTTTTATTATTGGTTCAATCGTGTTATGCAATTGGATATTATCCAAATGATATAGATATTGGTTTATTAACAGTACCAATTGATTGGTGTGCTGATAAAACCATTAAAATAATCACAAATGAAAATTTATGGAGAAAAACAATACCGTCACCCACCGACAGTAACAGCAACAATAACAACAACAATAACAACCATCTAAATATTTTTAATATAAATGGCGAATTAATTCAATTTAGTATTTTATTTAAATATTTAGAAAATGATTTCAATTGTAAAGGTATTGAATTTAATAAATGGTTTAAAATTATGAATGAATCAAATAACCTATCATGTATTAAATTAAGGTCATTTCATAATGTAAATAATTTTGTAAATGAAAATAACTTTACACTGTGTCATAATTTTTCAAGTAAAACTAAATCAATATTAGAATCAATGAATACGTATGATGGTTGGTTAGTAACAAGTGAAATCGTTAAAAATCATATTAACCACATATTTAAAAATTAATAAAAAAAAAAAAAACGAAAAAATCATTTGTTAATGGTACAAAACAAGTTTAATTACCAATTGCTCTTTATTCAAAAAATTGAAAAATAAAAAGGAAATTATTAGTTTCTTTCACTTTATTTTTATTCATTCTTTTTATATTTAAAGTTTTTTAATAAAAAAAAAAAAAAAATAAAATAAAATAAAAAAAATAAAAAAATTGTACTGTATGTATAATTTTTAAATTTCTAAAAAGTTTATTTTTTTATTTATTTTTTTTGTGCATCAAATTCAAAATATCAATATATCAAAATTAAATTTGGTGTAAAAATTAATATTTGGTGTAAAAAAAAAAAAATTTAAATTTTTTCAATTTTTTCAAATTTTTTTTTTTTTTTTTTTTATTTTTTTATTTTTTTTATTTAACAACAAACATCGTTCTTTTTTCTTTTATTTCCATTAATTTTTGTTTTTCAAATTGATAATCAAATCCATCATTATGAATTTCTTGTATATCAGCCAACACACTAAGTATGAGGACTATTTTATTCAAGTGTTCTAAATTTCCACGGTAAGTAGTTGAAACTACTTTAAAATGGTTTATTTTTAAAAAAAAATTTTCCACATATACACGGTTGGAGCTTACAAAATTATTATGGACTACTTGATCAGGTGTTGGTTTTTCTTTTTTCTTTTTTGATCTTTTGTGAGGAACCACAAAATTAGGCAAAGATATATAAGCACGATCACCTATAAAATAATATTAAATAAAAAAAATTTGGTTATTAACAATAAAAAATATAAATGTATTCATTTCAATAAAGATTAAAATAAATGAAAATAAATGTTATATACTGTTGTAATTACCTAATATCGGAAATTTATCGTGTCTACGAATCATTCGACCATTGCTATAGTATTGTGGTTCGCCATTATGATCCTTTTCCATATATATTTGATCAGCAATCTTAATATCGTCTACAGCACCAGGGAACCCTTCTGGATGAAGTAACAATAATCGGTATGATGTAGTGCTTACCTCACAATGGAATTTCACCACATGACTCTTACTTTTACCAGAATAGAATTTTTTTTGAATTTGGTAATCGATTGGAGTTTCTATATCAATGGAAGTAGAATCGGCTGCAATTGCACGATAATTCACTTTGGTAATGGGATGCTTTAAAAAGCCAACAGATTCAACAAGTTGTTCATATCTTTGTTCCATTATTTCCTTGCAAACAACCCAAAGAGCATGAATGGTTTCACCATAGTGATTAAGAAATGTTTTAGGACTAATACCAAAAGTAACACATATCTCGGTGATTGGTAGATATTGCTTCCAATACAAAAGAGTCTAAAATAATAAAAAAAAAAAATAAATGTTATTCATTTTTATTTTACACATATTTTAAATCACACATTTCTCTAATTCATACCCAAATAATATGTTTGTCTTTGATTCCTTTGTTTTTTACTTCATCATTACACTCGATTAAATATAATAATTTGTCTATTATATCTGGTTCAAATCCAAGTGAATATAAAATTAAATTAGGTTGTGTTTTTTGTTTTTTACTTGGTCTTGGGTTTTTCATTTTTTAATTTATTGTAAATGAATATATTAAATTTTTTTAAATGAATATATTAAATTTTTTTAAATGAACATATTAAATTTTTTTAAATGAATATTTTATATTATTTTAAAGGAGGGGGTGAAGAAAAAAATAATAAAACATAAAATTAGACAAATTTCTTATTAAAAATCGATTGGGGTAAAATAATTTTTTTCTCTGTGTTCAAATTCTATGTATTTAATTTAATTTAATTTAATTTAATTTAATTTAATTTTTTAAATTTACCACGAAAATAGGGTTTTTAGAGAATTTTTTATAAATTGTGTTAATTTTTCCAAAAATAGACTTTATTTTTAAGTATTTTAATTTTTATTTTTATTATGAAACTAAAAAGAGTAATTTTATTTTTAAAATATAAAGTTAATTTATTAAATTTTCTATCAAATATATAAATTTGGAAAAAAAAAAAATAAATAATTTTATTTTTAAAATAAAACCCATCCATTTTTATAAAAAAATATTTTCATTGCGTTACTATACATATTTAAAATATATATATATATTAACATTTATTTTTTATTTTTATATATATAGAGGAGGGTGAAATTTTCGATATTGACGGAAGTAAATATTTGTTATTATCGGTAAATGGAAAAAGGGAAATGGTCATGACCAGTCACCAGTAGCTCCAAATTCACCACATGAAACAAAGGCTGGTGAAGAAAAAATGAAATCTGGTGGTTCACCAAATATTGGCCAGCCAGAGGATCTCCTTGATTCACCAGTAATGCCAAGAGTAAAGTTGGAAAAAAGCTTCATGGATCTTGAGAGTGTCACCTCAGCATCTGGAATGGAGGTTAATTCAAAAAATAATGGATCTGGTACCTATACACACCCATATAGTTTATCAGATTGCTCATCAGACACTGTTATTGCGGATAATAATAATAACCTATTTCACAGAATGGTGAAAATCGATTCGTATTATAGTCTAGGCGGTGTCCAAAAAAGATTCTATCTACTCTTTCCAAAGTTGTTACACATCAAATTAGAAACTGTGGCCAACGATATTGATGAAAACTCAATAAAATTCCTTTTCAAAAACATTTTATCTAGAGAAGATATTGAAACTGGAATCAAAAACATTGAAGACCACAGGTTGGCCAAAAAATACCAAGAGGAGGTGTCCGACATACAAGTGGTGTACAAATACCCACCATTATTCAATATATCAAATATTGAAAAAATTGGTGTTGGTGATCGATTGGTGAAAGTGGTCGGTGCTGCAATTTACTGCGTCGATGCAGGCACCTTAAGAAATAATAATAAAAAAAATAAAAAAAATATAAAATATAAAATAAATAATTAAAAAAATAAAAAAATAAAAAAAATAAAAAAAAAAATTTAAATTTTTTTTTTTTTGCACCAAATATTAATATTAATTTTTTCACAATTTTTATTAAAAAAAAAAAATCACAACTTTTTTTTCACTACAACAACTAAAACATTTTTGGTTATGACCATGAGCATCAAATTAAAAAAAAAATCACCTCCTAAGACGTTTATTTTTACTTGAAAAAATGGGAATTAATTTTTTTTCATTTTTATTTTCATTTTTATTTTTATTTTCTCTTATTTTTATTTTTATTTTTATTTTTATTTTTATTTTTATTTTTATTTTTATTTTTTTATATATTAGTAAGAAAAAAGTAATAAAAACTAAAAAAACTTTAAAATAAATTTACAAAAACAATGAAAAAAATAATTATTCAAAAAGAAAATGATATTTTAAAATATCAAAGTGATGCTTTTTCACTCTTTAAAGATAATCCAATTTTAAATAAAAATGAAAGTAATAGAAGAAACATGACATGCATTTCAAGTTTCTCAGGTATTAAATTTGGAATAGTTATTTATTTTCTTTATATATCCTCTTTTATTATTGGTTTAATAGGCGCGACAAATATCCCAAAAAATAATTTCTTTGTATGTATTATTATTTTATTATTATTATTATTTTAAAGATATTATTTTTAACATATTCATATATAAATATAGGATAATGAATATAAAGTATGGCCAGTAGTTATGACAGCAATAGGATTTTCAATATTTGGTTTAACATTTTTCATATCATTAATTAGAATTTTATCGAGTAATATTACAATATCATTAAAGAATTTCAGAAGTCATAATGATCGAGTACTCCAAGAGTACATAAGTGCAATTGAAGAGAGTACAGTTGAATTATTTTGTAAATGTGAATGTTATCATGAATCAAGCTCAACTACAACTAATTCAGATGGTTCAAAATCAACATCTACAACAACACACGTTACCTATAGAGAGGAGATGAAAATTCCAATCATTGAAACAATCAATTCAACTAATCCATTGATTTTCAATGAATTGAACCAAAATAATAATAGTTCTAAATTTTTAAAAGTTTCTTTCTTTAGGGATTGGATGCCTGCTGATGAAAGATCTCAACTTATTATAAAGTCAGTAGTTGATCATTTAACGACAAAGAATGAAAAAAGAGATACTAGATTTAGAATTTATTTGGATTTTCAATATGTTGATAAAAAATTTAAAGAACATATACTATTTCCATTATCTTCCTCCTCATCACCACCATTTTTATTTAGATATGGTTTTTACATTTTATCATTATTTGTTTTTATGTATTTACCTTTTGAACTTTATTTTAGATCAAAAATTTATAAATCTGAATTTTCATTTGTAAAATTAATAAAAACTGATATCCAAGCTTTAGATTTTGATCAATTAGTAATTCCAATTCAAGGTCAAACTACTCAATATCAACCTCTTGATAACTATGAGGTTATGGTCGAAGACCCATATAATAATAATAACAATAATAATTATAATAATAATAACATTTATGTACCCCAGCAACAACAGCAGCAACAACAACAGCAGCAACAACAACAACAACAACAACCAACAGTATCCCTTTCGAAGGATATATCAATCGATATAGATAAATATTAATTGTTATTTGAAAAATTATTTCCAAATAAAATATAATTTAGTAACCTATTTAAATAATTGTTTTAATTTTACAAATTTAATAAATGATATTAATTCAAATGAAAACTTTAACCAAAAAAATCCCAATAATAATAATTTCATAGAAAATGATAATCAAGGATTTAATAAATTTTTAATTCCAATTTTATTGTGAATAATTATTATATTAATTGTATTATTAAAAATAAAAAAAATTATTATCTTTTTTTAAAAAGGAAAATGGAGTTGGTTTAAGTGGTGGAAAAGAAAATATTGAAATAAGTGAAGTTATTCAAAACAATGAACTTGCTTCAAATGAAAATATAGGAATTCCGATATATTCCCAACTGAATAAAGTTTTTTATTTTTTTTATTTTTTTAAATAATAATTGTTTTTATTAATTTTATTTTATTGTTGAATAAATTGAACTAATATACAAAGAATCATTTTAATTGGCATACCAGTTGGTTTAACTATTTTTTCATATTCAGTTGTAGGATCATCAGAATTTGGTAATACATAAGTTGAAGACTTTAAATTGAAACCAATTCTCAAAAGTTGTTGAGCTAATAACTCTGAATCTGTGAAACCAGAGATTTCTAAAGCCTCTTTGAATGAGAAATCTTCGATTTCATCTAAAATTTTAAAAACTAAAATTGAGAAAACGTCATATCTCTTAAAGATTGTACTAACTTCTTGAGCGAAAAGATCGAAACTTTTCTTCCAAATTCTTTTACCCTGTATCATACTTGAATCGACTAATCTTTTCTTTTGAACGTTGTTTTTATTTCTAATAGCTGCATTACTAACGATATCCTTTAGAATACCTACATTCTGTTTCATTAATCTATCTTTTCTACGAGTTTCAATTTGTTGTTGAGTGTCTATATGTTGTAGATTCAATGTGTTATTCTTTACTTTTGTTTGTAATTCATTCATTAAATGAGAGAATGGTGAATTACCACTATTGAAATTATTTACTACATGGCTATTCTTACTACTACCAATTTCTGCTATTGGAGTTGGATCGTTTTCACGTTTCTTATATACAGATGAATTTAAAATGTCTGCTGGTGAAATTACACCACCAGATGTTGTTGATGATTCTTTTTTTACATGAATTGTTGGTTTTAATTGTACATTATTTAATTGTGATGGAGAGAATGGTGATGATGATGTTGTTGTTGGTGATGATTTTGTTGGTTTTAATGTTAAATTTAAGGATGGTAGTGGTGGTGGTGGTGGAGGTGGTGTGGGTACTGAAGGAATTGATCCAGAAGACGATAATGTTGGTGATGTTGAAGGTGGAGTTACTGATGAAACTGGCTGTGGTTGTGGAGTTGGTACAGTAGGATAAGGTAAAAGATTTGAAGTAATAACATTTCTGATCGATGTTGGTAAAATATCTGCTAATTGAGTATTTTGTTTAATCAATTCTAAAACTACATCTTTTAATTGCTCTTGACTTAATTTACATAAAACTGACTCAATCTTTTTAAAATCTGGTAATTGTTGTGGTTTGGTTGAGGCTTGTTGTGGTTGTGGTTGTTGTGGTGGTGATGATGTAACAGCTTTTTGAATTACAACAGGCTCTGGTGGTATAACTGGTTTAATTTGTTCTGGTACTGGTTTTGTACTATTTGTTGATCTATTACCAATTAAAATATTTGTTGATTGTTCTTTTTTAATTGGTTGAACTTGTTTTTTTGGTGCTTCTTGTATTTCTTGTGATTTTTGTTGTGGTTGTGATTGTGAATGTGATTGTTGTTGTGATTGTTGTTGTGGCTGTCGCTGTGGTTGTGGATGTGGTTCTGGTTGTGGTTGTGGTTGTGGCTGTGGTTCTGGTTCGGGTTGTGGGATTGATTTAACTGCAATAATAAATGATCTCATTGGGTCAATTAATGTTGAATTTGTTTTAACTACATTTTCTATAGGAGGTTTAAAGAATTAATATTTTTAAAAAAAAAAAAAAAAAAATTAAAAATTACACATACCATGTGTTGATAAACTTTTTAATTTGTTTACAATACCAGAATTTAAAATTATGGTTTGTGCATTTGAATTTTTAATGATTCTATTTAATAGAATTAATACTTGAAACTGTAATTGTTCATTATTTGAATATAATGAATTTAATAATGATGGTATTCCACCATTACCTATAAATTTTTCTAAATAATTCTCTTTATTTAATAAATAAGATAACCTTATTAGTCTATATTCCATTTTATTTTATTTTATTTTATTTTATTTTATATTTTCGAAAAAAAAGAGAAGATAAAGATAATGTGAAAGAAAAAAAAAAAAAAAAAGGAGATAAAAAAAAAAAAAATAAATAAATAAATAAATAAATAATAATATAATTACCATCAAAAGAAATTAAATTTTCAATCATTAATACAACAGATATTTGAATTTCAGACTCATTTCCATATAATAAAGAATTTAATATGGCTGGTGATAAACCATTGGAAATTAATTCAACACCCTCAGCTATATATTTATGCATATGTGTGTTTGTATACAAGTGTGTGTTGCGTGTGTGTGTTTGTGTGTTAAAATAAATAGAAAAAATTTTAAGATAAAATATATATTAGTATTTGTAGTATTTCTTTATCTAGATTTACTAATTTTTAAACAAAAAAATAATAATAATAATAATAAAAACAAAAAAAAAATTTAAAAAAAAAAAATTAAAAAAAAATAAAGAAAAATAAAAATAATAATAACAATGTTTTACAAATATTCGTAAAAACGATTATAAAATATTATAGTAAATAGCAACAATATATTATTAGAAATAACAACTTACAATCTTGAGAGATATTATTTAAAATATTGGTGGTACTTTTTTTGATTGAAGAATTTTGAATGGAAACTTTTTCGATAATAACAGAAATTGTTCCCAATAATCTTAAAACCTTTCTTATAAAATCTATTAATTTTTAAAAATAATTTAAAACAAAAAATGAAAATGAAATATAAAAAGAAATTATATGTATATTATATTTTAAAAAAAAAAAAAGATAGATAATGGTTATAATAGAGGTAGTAAAAAGATAGAATAAAGGGAATTTTTTTTTTTTTATGTTTTTTTTATATAAATAATAATAAATAAATAATAGTACAGGAAAAGGAAAATATATTTATAATACAAAATAAATAGTAGTAATGGTAACATTGATATTGTTTTTGATTTTTTTTGTTTTGATAGATAAGGGTGACAGAAAGAAAAGAATTATGGATTATAATAATATTTAAAAATAAAACTTTGGTTAGCAATCTTTTTTAAAGGTAACTCTTCTTTCCCCTTTGTTCACTTTTGGTTTTGTTGAAGGGATCATTTTAACATTAATATAATTATATAAATGAGTATTACTATTTGTAGAAAGAACTGTTAAGGTATCCAAAGAATTTGATACAACTTCTAAATCATCGGTGTTCAATAGATTATGTAATAATTGGTATCCACCCTCTGAAAATATAATTTGTTTATTATCATCTTGGAGAGAGAAAAAAAAAAAAAAAAAAAAAAAAAAAAAAAAAAAAAAAAAAAGGTTATGTGTAAGTAAAAAAAAAATAAAAATAAAAAAGAAACAATTAAAATAAAATTTTTTAACATACCAATTGTACCTAAATGTTTAAAAACATTACACATTAAAATTTTTAAAGATTTTTCATCAGGAAAAGATTTATATAACTTCATTAAAGATGGAATGACATCACTTTCAATGATTTTTTCAATTGAAATTTGAATAGAATTTGAAGAAGATTTCTTTGGAGTCACTACGATACTAAGTACTTGAGCACAAGATAATAAAACCGAAGATGAGAAGAGATCAGATTGTTGTACCATCCAAACCATATTTTTACAACCATCCTTCTCAACAAAGACTTGTTTATGATTATCGTCTTGTAGCATATGAATTGCTAATTTCAAAGTTCTCTCCAAAATTAGAGTATTCCATTTAAAAACATCTCTTGGTATTTTAAACATTGTTGAAGAGTAAGTTAAAATTAACTCTGTAGCATGTAAACCAAGTTTAGTTCTATTTAATTCATGTTTTGATAATTTTTCTAAACAAGATAAAACCTTTGATTGTAATGAAGTTTGAACTTCTGTAGAGTCTAAAACTTGTTTAGAATAGTTGTTTGCAACATTACCAATTCTAAAATAATTAACTCTATTCAATTCTTGAGGATAAATTAAATCAATACGTAATAGTGTTAATAGTTTTTCAATACCACATTCAAAAGCAATGGCTCTTGTTTTTGCACAATCTGAAACTTGATAAAGTAAATCTAAAAATTTAATTGATAATTGATTATTTGAAGCTGAGTTAACATTATTATTGTTATTTGTAATACAATTATTTATAATATTATTAAATATTAATTCTAATGATTGTTTTGAATCAACAATTGCTTCACTAATCTTTGGATCTGAATAACTTGAAAATATAATTAATGTATTCAATGCAATTATTCTTAAATCATTTGAAATTGTTTCATTTATTGACATTGAAAAAATTGGTCCAATTGATCCTGCTTTTCTTAAAATCGATGCACATGATTCTTTTTTTAAAAAAAAATTAAATAAATATATAAATAAATTAATAATAAATTAATAGAAAAAAAGAAAAAATTATTAATATATAGTTTTTTTTTTTTTTTTTTTTTTTAAAAAAAAAAAATTATTAGTTACCTTGAGTTGCTAAATTTGAAATTAAATTAATTAAACTTAAATTAAAAGAATTAAAAGTTGGTAGTTTATGAGACCAATTTAAAACTTGAACAATAATTGGAATATCACCAGTTTGTTTTATGAATGATTTAATTGAATCATTACCAGTTAAAATTGAAATTACTTTTAATGCTTCCAATTGACTATTATATTCAAAAGAATCAATCTTTGGTTGTGAAATTGTAAGATAGGATAAAAGTGAACGTAAACATGTACCTTTATTAACCTCTTCAAGAAATTGTTGTTTATGTGAATTATTTGAACATGCTTGTTGATATAGTTCACCAATTTGTTTGATTGCTTGAATATGTACAGATCCCTCTCTTCTCTTTGTTAATAGTAATGATAATTCTTTAATTCCAATCTTTTTAACATCAATAAATGATGATTCAATTGGATTTTTTTTAACTGTTTGCTGCTGCTGCTGCTGCTGATTAATAATATTTAAATTATTATTTATTTGTTGAATTTGTTGTGGTGTTTGTGATGTTGATGAAGTTGTTGTATTGGTATTATTTAATTTAAACAATCTTTCAGATGGTTTTAATATATTATTACTACTATTGTTGTTATTACCACCATTATTTAATAATCTATTTGAAACTGAATTTGGTGATGTTGATGATGATGATGGTTGTGGTTGTGATTGTGGTTGTGGTTGTGGTGATTTTTGATTTATAGAATTTTTAACAGCAACTGGTGATGAATTTAATCCAATTGTCATTTTATTATTTGCTGATGGTACAAATTTAATTGTATAATTATCAAATAATCCTCTAACCTCTTCCATTAAATCATTTACATTTTTTGGTGATCCAAAATTTTCAATTTCAGAATCTTGTAATAATCTTAAATTTATTGCACTCATTTTTCTTTTTTTTTTTTTGGTTTTTACTATTTTTCTAAATTACTTTAGTAATAATATGAATTTTAATTGTTTTTTTTTTTTATTTACTTTTATTTGTATTGACTCTTTTATTTATAAATTAAAAAAAATACAAAATAAGAAAAACAAAAAAATTATATAAATATTGTTTTTTTATGTTTTGTTAATTTCTTTTATTTTTTTTATTTTTTATTTTTATTTTTATTAATATATATATATATATACAATAATTTTTTAATGAAATTTACAACTTATTATTGAATATAAATAGAATAATTTAAATAGAAAATGTTTTTATGTTAAATTTATTTTTTTTTTTATTTTTTTTTTTTTATTTTTTTTTTTTTTGTTGTTAAATTGTGTGTTTGTATATTTGTATGTGGAGTGTGGATAAAAACATAAATTTATATAAAAAATGATGTTAGTGATGATTGATAGGTGTGTGTGGGGGAGAGAAAAATATTTATCAATAATAATGAAACAAATTTAAAAAAACCAATAAAAAAATCTATGTATGGGGTGAATATTGGACCGTATTGTTGTCACTATAATGGTAACTCCCGAAATTTAAATCACAATATACAAAAAGATATATAAATTAATAATGATAATAAAATTAAATGATAGATTATCGTGATTACAAACAAACTACTTTTTTCCCTTTACTATTTTAAATGGTTATTGATTCAAATGGAAGTATTACAAATAAATAAATTAATAAATTAATTAATTAACAAATAAATAAATAAATAAATAAATAAATAAATAAATAAATAAATAAATGATCAAAACAAATTAAATTGCTTTCATAAAAAAATAAAAAAATAAAAAAAAAAAAAAAAAAAAAAAAAAAAAAAATATGAAATTAAAAAAATAATAAAAAAAAAAAATTAAAAAAAAAATTAAAAAAAAGATATTTTTAACTAATCTCATCCACTGGAATAACAAAACCCAAAGTGGGGCAGTTGCAGTTTGATTTATATAGTAAAAAATAAAATAAAATAAAAAAATTAAAAAATTAAAAAAAAATTAAAAAAAAATAATAAAATGATTAAAATTCACTTGAATTATAGATAATACAATTATTAAATTAATACCTCTTGATCTTTACTTTATGGACTAATCTTTTTAATATATATATATATATATATATATATAAAGGGTATTTAATTTATTAATATTACATTAATATCTATAACTATAAGTATAACACTCATAATTTGCATTGTAATATACCCATCAAATTATAATAATATTATTTAACTCACAAAAAAAATCTGATATTTCGAAAAAAAAAAAAAAAAAAAAAAAATAAAATGATAACAATTTAATATTCTAATGTAGAATAAAAATTAATTTCCTTTTAAGATCCATATGATATTTTTTTTTTTTTTAAATATAAAAGGCAAGAACATTAATATACAAGCTATTGTGTGTGTGTGTGTGTGTGTGTGTTATCCTTGCATTATCCAACCATCAAAATCTAATTTTAATCAATGGTATCCAAATTTAATAATTTCAATATATTTCTTCACAATCCTTAATTGATTTACATTCATAAAAAAATTAACTATAACCATTGAAATAAAAAAAAAAAAAAAAAAAAAAAAAAATTTCAACAAAGATTTTTTTTTTTTTTTTTTTTTTTTTTCATTTTATTTTTATTTTTATTTTTATTTCAAAACTTTTACATATCTGAATATTCAATAAAAAATTAATTTAATTTTTAATTTTATAAAATTAAAATTTACAATATTATTAAATTTATAATAATACGATAATTTAAAAAAGGAAAAGGGAAAAAAAAAAAAAAAAAAAAAAAAGGAAAAAAAAAAAAAACAAAAATGGTTAAATGCGGTAATAATGGTTGTGGTAAAGAATTTGAAGTAGGTAGTCAAGATGAATGTTGTTTTCATCCAGGATCAGCAGTATTTCATGAAGGTTCAAAAGGATGGTCATGTTGTAAACCTAGAGTATTAGATTTTGATGATTTTTTAAAAATACCAGGTTGTGCAACAGGTTCACATAAAATTGCTGAACCAAAACCACAATCAAAACCAATTGTACAATCCTCAACAACCAATTCAGATTATGCTTCATCATCATCAACAACAACAACAACTACTACAAAACCACATCCATCAGATAAATTTACACCAAAACCAATAAACAATAGCGGTAATGATAGATCAACACCAACATTAGCACAACAATTCCAAAAACCACCAATTGAATATGTAGAAGAGAATGATGCTGATGATGCAGTTATATCAATTGGTGCTAGATGTTGTAGAAATGGTTGTTCCAGTGGTATTTATAAAGATGATGAATCACGTAAAGAACAATGTAATTATCATCCTGGTGAACCTGTATTTCATGAAGGTTCAAAAGGTTGGTCATGTTGTAAACCAAAGGCTGCAATCTTTGAAGAGTTTCTAAAGATTAAAGGTTGTAAACATGGTAAACATAGATTCGTACCACCTCCAAAAGACAATAGTGTAGTAGAATGTCGTCATGATTGGTATCAAACATTTGATTCTGTTTTAATGACCATCTATGCAAAAGCTGTCGATAAAGATAATTCTAAAATTCAATTTTTAGATAATAAAACTGTAATCTTTCATTCCTTACTCAAAAAAAAAAAAAAAAAAACAAAACAAAAGCAAAAACAAATAATAGTAACTAATTAATTTGAACAATTTATTTTTTTAAAAAAAAAAAAACTAGGTATCAGTAGATTTGAAATTAGCTGGTGATAAAATGTTTAAAAAAGTTTATAATTTAGCAGGAACAATTAATACTGAAACAAGTAAATTTGATGTTTTGAAAACAAAGATTGAATTCAAACTAATTAAAGATCCACAAGAATCTTGGTCAAGATTAGAAATTGAAGAACAAGAATTATATAGTTACCAAGTTTAGAAATATCGATAAAAAAAAAAATAATAAACGTTCAAAAATTATTATTTCTCTTTTTTTTTTTCTTTCTAATATTGAAACAAAACTAAAATAAAATAAAATAAATGAAATGAATTTGTTTTTTTTTTTTTTTTTTAGTTAAAAAGTTATAAATTGTACAAGTTGAGTTAGGTTTATTGTGTATTTTTAGAAGTGAAAAAACTTAATGTGAAAAATGTTATTACTCTAAAAGATGTAAAATATTCAGAGGTTTTTTTTTGATTAAAAAAGGGGAGTAGGTGCGAGGAGGAAAAAAAAAGGAGGTAGAAGAAATAAAAAAATTTTGATTATTTTTTTTTTTTGTTTTGTTCTTTTTTCAATTACTTTTTTTTTACTTTTGATTTTAAATATCGGAACCAAAAGTATTTTCTCCACTGTAGCAAATATATAAAAAGCCGTCTTCGTCTTTATGTGCATCATATATTGAGGATAAAAATTGGCTAGATGGTGGTAAATTATTCTTATTTACAAATAAAAAAATTGCTTTTTGTTCATTATGATCGGAATCGTCTAAATGTTTTCTAATCTCCATTATAAAATTCTATTTTTAATAATTTTAATATTATTAGTACGTGACTTTTCTTTTTTCTCTTGTTTTTTTTTTTTTTTTTTTATTGTTTAAAATTGTTATTTGTACATACAGTTATAACCATATTTGATGGTGCAAGGAATTTCTTTTTGTTAATATCTGGTACATCACTATTTGCAGCTCTTTCAACAATAATCTGTTAAAAATGAAAATAAAAAATGAATTAATAACACTATTGTATTATTATAAATGAAAAAAAATCCTACATACTGGTAATCTATCCTTATATCTATTTCTAATTTTTGATGATATTAATTTTCTCTTTTCTACAAAAACAAAGAAAAAAAAAAGTTAGTATATTGAGGAAAAACCGAATTTCGTGTCAATTTTAAAAAAAAAAAATACACACCAAGAGAATACTCTTGTTTAAATGATTTTGATAGTAATGCCATAGTTTAATTTGTTATTTAAAAAAAAAACTATTATTTATATTTTAATTATTTGTTTTTTTTTTTTTTCTTTCTTCTTTTTTTCTTTTTTCTTTTTTCTTTTTTTTTTTTTTTTTTTTTTTTTTTTTTTTTTAATTAAATTCAAAAAAAAAAAAAATTAATATCCAAAATTATATTGTTTCTAATTATTGTTGTTTATTTAAAAAAAGTTTGTTTCTAAATTTATTTATTTAAAAAAATATATTTATATTTTTAAAAAAAAAAAAATATATAAATATATTATTATTATTTTTAATATGACAAGTGGAAAATAACAAAAAAATAAAAGGGAAAAAAATATTTATTTATTTAAAAAAAAAAAAAAAAAAAAAACCACAAAAAAAAAAAATTAAAAAATTAAAAAAAAATAAAATAAAAATAAAAAAAATTATTTTAAAAAAAAAAAAATTAAAATTAAAAATTTAGGTGTGTGGATATTTTAAGAGATTGAGTTTAAATTTATAAACTAATAACTATGTAGAAATACACAACTATAGCCATAGGTTTTTTTTTATTTTTTTTTATTTTATATATTTTTTAACACTGGGAAATTTTAACTCTTTTTTTCATTTTTATAAAATTTAATAAACTGAGTTTCAAGATTTTTGAATTTTTTTTCAAAACGATCGATATAAAAAAAAAAAATAAAAAAAATAAAAAAAATAAAAAAAAATAAGAAACAATGAACTTTCATGATTATTATTATTATTATTATTTATTTTTTTTTTTCTTAAAAGAATAATATTATTTTTGGGTATAATTATATAATCTATAGATATATCTTTTATTTATTATATTTTTTTTTTTATTTTTTTTTTTTATTTTAAAGTAACATATAAATTTTGTAGGTAAGTATTTTTATGTTATTTTTGAAATTCAATTTAAAAATAAGGTTACACGAAAGAAAAAGTAAAAATAAAATATCTGTAAACTCCATACAAAAATTAAAAAAAAAAAAAAAAAAATTAACAAAGTAAAAAGATTATTTTATATAATTTTGTTAATTATTTTTTTTTTTATTTTATTTTTTATTTAAATTTTACTCTTTCTCTTTTTTTTTTTTTTTTTTTTTTTAAAACTAGTATTATTATTTAAAAAACAATTACAATAATTAATAATTTCAGAATAAAATTTTCAAAAAAAAAAATTCAAAAAAAAAAAAAAAAAAAAATCTTTTTCACCAAAGATTACAACAACACCCCCCACAACACTAACTAATACAAATTAAAAACAAAAATAAAAACAAAAATAAATAATAAATAATAAATAATATAATAATAAAAATAATAATATAAAAAAAACGGAATAAAATAGGGGGAGGTATCTCTAGATTTACATAATGATACAACCATCAGACAATGATAAAAATAAAAAAAATGATAAAATAAAAGAAAAAGAAAAAGAAAAAGAAAAAGAAAAAGAAAAAGCAAAAGAGAAAGAGAAAGAGAAAAAATCAAAGCCAATTAAAAAGAAAGATTTCGTAATATCAGCACCAACAAATTTTAGATCATTTGATGATCCTATACCAATACAATCACAACCATCAGAACACAGTGTATCAACTGATATATCAGATAACGATACACAACAACAACAACAACAACAACAAGAAGAAGAACAACATCAAGAACAAGAACACAAAAATACAACACAAAAAATAAAACCACCACCATTACCAAATAAAAATAATTGTAAACTTTTACCAAATTATAATAATAACCATAAAAATAATGATAATGAATTAAACGAAAAAATTTATTTTAAAGTTTCAAATGAATTATTAGAGGATGTAAAGAAATGGGAGACAAAGAAACAAGAGTATAGTGAATCTATTGATTCATTATTATTGAAGAAACAAGAGCAATTGAATCAAATCTTTCATGATTATCTATTAGAGATGAGACCAATATTGGATAAACATTTCGTTAACAATGACGAGATGATGGATGAAAAATTAAAGAGAGAGATATTAGAGAATGAAGAGCAAAGACTTCAACAAGTTCAACAGAAACTATTCGGTTCAAAGAATGCATCTATTCTAACTATTGAATCAAAGATTAGAGTAAAACGTCGTGAAATCGATATGCATAATAAAATAACATTGATTCAATCAGTTGTCAGAGGTTGGTTAGCGAAAAGACGATATAAAAAGTTACGTTCAAAGCTACAAAGACGTCAACTATGTCTACAAGAGATTGTTGAAACTGAAAGAAAATATGTAGAATCACTATCGTTAATGATTAAACTATTCTTAGTACCATTACAAACTCAAAAGAAAGATTTACTATCACCATTAGAAATTCAATCAATCTTTGCAAACTCTTCGGTAATATATGGTGTACATAAAGAATTATTAGATACTTTAGAATCATCATTAAAATATAATAATGGTAATGGTTGTGGAGGTATTAATGGTAATAGTGTTACTAGTGGTACCAATGAAGAAGGCAAATCAATTGCAGAATGTTTCTTATCATTATCACCATTTTTAAAGTTATACACACAATATATTAATAATTTCAATAATGCCTCATCAACATTAGTTGAATGTAAGAAAAGGGATTCTAAAATCAATCAATTCTTTTTTAAAGATAATAAAGATAATATACAATTGGGTAAGAGGGATTTCTTAGACTTACAAATTCAACCAGTTCAAAGAATACCAAGATATAAATTACTTCTCTCTGAATTATTATCATCTACACCAATAGATCATAAAGATTATGAAGTTGTAAAGAAAGCATTTACTGTAATTCAAGAACTTGCAATGAACATAAATGAAAGTAAAAGAACTGCAGAAGGATTAGAAAAGATTATATTGGTTCAAAGTTGTTTAACAAAATTCATTGAATTAGTTAAACCACATCGTCGTTTAATTAAAGATGGACCATTATTATTTGAAAGAAGAGGTAAATTAAAAGAACGTTATCTATTCTTATTCAATGATAGTTTATTATTATGTAAAAAATTAAATGGTATATTATCAACATCAGATCATAATTCAATATCATCATCATCATCAAATAATAATAATAATAGCAATAATAATAGTGGTGGAAGTAGTAATAATAATAGTAGTGTAAATTCATTTACAAGTATAATAAGTAGTAATTTTAATTCAGATATTAGATTTTTACCAATTAGTTTTATGGATATGAACAGTGCTATTGTATTACCAACTCAAGATCCAGAGTATCAACATGGTTTCGCTATACTAGGTAATGAACATCTTTATTTCTATTCAAGGAATGCAATAGAACAACATGAATGGTTATTAATTCTAAAAGAGATTACCAAAGAATTGGATCAAAATTTAAATTCACTAAAAAAGGAAACATCAGAATTGGATCTTAAAGACTCAATGTTAAATCCATTAGTTAAGCAACATGATAGTAATAGAGACTCTCTACTATTGGCTTCATCAATCACAAATCCTAAAAGACAATCTAAAATTTTATCTGAACAACAACAACAGCAACAAAATAGTCAACCAAGAGTTGTTGAAAGATATAGTGGCGGTAATTATAATAGTATTAATAATGGTAACTTAAGTAATAGTGGTGGTAGTAATAGTCCATCAAGTTTTTCTCCTCCACAAATCAATAGGAGTAATGGCAGTAATGGCAGTAATGGAAGTGGTAATAATTCACCAACACAATCACAAATTTTACAACCACCACCACTACCTTTATCTTCTGTTCAAACAATATCATCACCACCCCCATTTATTTTACCTCAACAACACCAGGTACAATATCAACAACAACAACAACAACAACACCAACAACCACAACAACAACCAATTGTTGATTTAACAATTAGAGAATTATTATTAATTTATAGTGAAATCAATGAATTACAAAAAGAAATGATTAATCCAAGTAATCAATTTGAATTATTATTTAATGGGCAATTAGGACAAATTAATATGATTAGACAACAATATCCAAATGTTGAAATGATTTATAATAAATTGACACAAATCCTACAGAGAGTATCAACATTAAAGAATCAATCAAATACTTTACTATCAAATCAAAATACACTTCAACTTTTACAAAATGTAATTATTCAAGGTAAAGATCACATTGGAGCTTATAATGAATGGATTAAAAGAACTTATCCAATGGGACCATCTGATCCTTCCTCAACTCAACCACGTTTCTTGACTATAAACTTTATGAAGTGGTATAATAATTTACATACTGTTTGGGGTCAAATTATAGATTTAAAACAACAACAATAACAATAACAATAATCAATAATAATAACACCTACAAAATAATAACAACATATATCAAATAGTTATTATAATAAAACCAAACTTTTATTTATTAAACTTTATATATATATGTTTTTTTATATAAATAATTTTTCAGAATATCTGAATTTTAGTTTATTTTTTATTTTTTTTATTTATTTATTTATTACTTTTTTTTTTTTTTTCAATAAAACTTCTAAATTTTTAAATTTTTTTACCTGCTCTTGATAAATAACGAGCTAATAATGGTACAATGATTAAAGTGAGTGGAGTACGAACTACTGTTGAAATTTTTGTACAAGCGAATGCAACAGCAAATGCACCTAAACTTGGATTAACAGCATTACGTGGAATATGTAAAAAGTCAAGTGCATGATTGATGTCGACACCAGATGAGAAAAGAATATAGAAACCTCCCATTGTTAAGAAATAAATACCAAAATGAACGATGAGTGCTAATTTACCATATTTTTTAAACATATATTTAATTTTTTCACCAGTGCTTAATTTTTTTAATTTTTCTTTTTCATCAATTCCATCATCGTCATCCTCTTTTTCTTTTTTATCTTTAATCTTTTCTTCTTTATTTTCTTCTTTATTTTCTTTTGGTGCATTAGATGATGATGAAAAAGTTCTAATATTCGATTTTAAACTATTTGATACCATTGGTAAAACTGAACCAAATGAAAATAATGTTTTATTATTAAATTTATTATTGCTCGAAAATAAAGATTTATTATTTTGATTGAACGATGCAATATTATTATTATTATTATTATTATTATTAAATGGAAGTTTACTTGAAAAACCTCTATTTAAATTTAAAAAATTTGGTTTGGCCAAATTATTACATAATCTGATAGATTTTAACATTTTTTTTTTTTGTTTTTTTTTATTTTTTTGATAAAAATGAAAATTTACAAACGACCAACTACTAATTTATTATTAAAATTTTTATGAAAATGAAAAAAAAAAAAAAATAAAAATAAAAAAAAAAAATAAAAAATAAAAATTAGAAAATAAAAAATCAATCTCGACATGATTACGCTTTGAAATTCGTTTAAAATGAAAGATATACCACTGCACACACAAAAATTTTGTCATATTTAAATTCTTTAATTAAAAGAATCACTTTTTAAGAATATTTAGATAATAAAAAAAAAAATATTTTAATTATTATTATTTTTTTTTAAATTTTATTTTTATAATTTATTATTATTTTTTAAATATATAATATTTTAACTTTATATAGTTATAATAAATTGAAAAATTATTTTTTAAAAAGTAAGGACATAAAGTTGTACAACTTGTTTCAATTACAATTTTATAAAGTGATGGATGATCTTGAACTGTTAAAAGTAAAGATTGAATATGATCTTGAGTTATATCATATGAAGCTAAGAGTGTTAAAGTTTTCAAGGTTGTATTTGTTGAAAGGGAATTTAAAATTTGACAAAACTCTTGTTTGCCAACTGAAGCCTTTAAATTTTCTATTGAACCATTTCTATCATTTGTTAGTAGTCTAGAGATAAAAGTATTTACAAAGAGTCCATTATCATTTAATAACACTAATTTCTTTAGATTTCTAGATTTAGCAGATATATTATTAATTAGATTATCAATCTCAACTAGTTGACAACATTTTAAATGAGCTTGATAATCCAATGACAATGAGGTCAATTGATTATTTTCACTTATAAAACTTGTGAAAACCGGTGTATTTATACGTAACTTTTTTAGATTTGTTTTTTCTTGAAAAAGAAATTCTATAAACTCTTTATTGAATACTCTAGACATATCATCCGATATGAAATCAATTGATAAGGTTTCTAAGGTTTTCTCCTCTTGAAGATACTTTTGAAATGAACCAATATTGAATAACTCTTGATCATCGATTATATTAAAGAAAACGATTGACAAAGATAGATAGAGTGATCTTAATTTTGGTAATTTGGCTAATCCTGAAAAGAATGCTTCACTAGAGATACTACTAAATAAATTTGAATCATCAAATATAATAACTAATTTACTTAAATTATTTAATCTATTATGATGTAATGAACAAACTAATTCCTGTAACATGAAAACTGATACTGATTCTAAATGAAGTGATTTTAAATTTGAAACATTATTTGATGAAATATATGATCTTATACATGTTGTTATTATTCCTCCGCCTCCACATCCACCTATTGTAGCTAAAGAAGAGGAGGATGTTGATGATGATGATGATGTCGATGATGGTGGTATATGAGAAGAAGAGGAATTAAATGATGAAAAAGAACTAGAAGTAGAAGAAGAACAATAGGAAGGTAATGTACATTTTTGAGATAATTGTGGTGTTGTAGTTGTTGACATTACTACTGGTAATCTAATTTGAATTTTCTCAGATCTACCACCATCCTCTTCCAAAAACAATAAAGAGAATGATTCCAATCTTAAATTATTTAAATATTTATTTAATTGAGACAATGCATTTAGACAACAATTCCCATTAAATTGTACGGAAACATTTTTAATGGTATCAACACTTGAAAATAATAACGCCAAATCATTTTCTTCCATACTATATCCATTATATTCTAATTCAATAGAACTTAATTTTGAAAATAAACATTTAATAGCTGATAGTATATTAAAGGAAGAATTGGTAGCGGTAGTAGTGGCAACAGCAGTAGTAGAAGAAGAAGATGATGATGATGATGATGTAATTCTTTGTGATAATAAAGGTATTCTAAACAATCTTTTAAAATCATTTGTTGAGATTTGAATTTTTTTAGGTGAAAATCTAAACAATGTAAATTTATTCAATTTATAATGATAAAATATATTTATGTCCTTCTCTAGAGTCATTGTTTCTTCTGATCTTGTTAAATCTAAATTTTCACTACAATACATTGATATGAAATGATGAAATCTCCATGAAACCAATGACAATGATATCTTCCATCTTCTACAACTATATTTATCTCTCCAACAAAATCCAACTATTATCTTTTGTATTAAACAATTATTTAATATATTCTTTATGTTTAAATTATGTTGTTCTTGTTGTTTTTGTTTTGATAATTGGCATTTATCATTATTACTATTAATATTTATATTATCACAATAATAACTATCGCTATTATTATGTATATTAAAATCCATAGCAGTACTGCTGCCACCTACATTTTTACAATTGTTTATAGATTGAATTTTTGATTGATTTAATTGGATATTTAAAAAATATGTATATAAAAAAAAACAATAATAATAAAAAAAAAATTTTATTATTATTATTTTTTTTTTATTGTTTTTTTTTTTATTTTTTTATTTTTATTTTTTTATTCTTGGGGAAAATGGAAAAATGAGAAAAAATACAAAAATAAAATATAAAAAATAAAAAAGAAAAAAAAAAAAAAAATTTTATATATATATGTATTTATCAATATTTATTATTAAATAATATTATTTAAAAATAAAAGAAAGAGGGAAAAAAAAAAAAAATAAAAAAAAAAAATAAAATATAAAAAATACAAATTTTTAAAAAACTTCTAAAACCCGTTCTGGAACCCTTTGTTTTTTTTTTTATTTAAAAACCAAATTTTTTAAATTTTTTTTTTATTTAAAATTTTTTTAGATTTTTTTTCCGTATTGTTTAAAAAAAAAAAACAATATAATTGAAGCATTCAGAAAACCACAACTCCATTTATTTATGGGAACAAATTGTTTTTTTATTTTCCAGAATTTGAAATAATAATTTTATAACCGGCTTATAAAATAAAAAATAATAAATTTTCCAATATAACAAAAATTATTTCTCGAATAACAATTTTTTTTCGCGATAACAAAAAAATTTTTTAGTTAAAAGTATGGCTAACAAATAATCACAATAAAACAATTTTTATGACGTAAAAAAAAAGATTTTGTTCTGAAGGTTTTTTTTGGAATATATTGCGGATTTGAGAATGTTTTCCCATAAATAAATGGAATTGCAAGATTTTTCAATTTTTCACAAAAATGATCTGTTTGACACGAGAAAAACAATTGAAAAAAAAAAAAATAAAAATGAAAATAAAAATGAAAATAAAAATAAAAATGAAAATAAAAATGAAAATAAAAATAAATAACAAAAGATGGGTGATTCGATTAAGAATTGGAAATTTTAAAAGTTCACCATATTTAAAGTTAATTTAGTTGTTTTAGTTATGTTTGATATTTTGATGAAATAAAAGTGGTGAAAATATTAATTATTAAATTTTCTTTACTATAATTATTTTTTATTAATTATTATTATTACTACTATTTCTCACTTTATATCTTTATAACTCTGGGTTCACCTTAATAATTATATATATTATTGATATCATCGGTCTATATATATATATATATATATATATATATTTTATGCCAATAAATACAATATTGCACTGATAAAAATGAAATATACAAACAATAAAAATGATAAAAGAATTTTACATCTATTTCTTTAATTATTTTTTACTATCATTTTTATATAAATAAATATATTAAAAACGATAGAAATTTATTTTTAAAATTTCTATTTGTTTCATTTTTTTTTTTTATTCGTTTTGTTTAGTTTTTTTTATTATTTTTTTATTATTTTTTTTTTATTATTTTTTATTTGTTTTATTTAATTTTTTTTATTTTTTTATTTAATTCTTATAAAATCCTCCCACACAATTATTGCTTTTAATTTAAAAACCAACCCACACGCAATTGTTTATCTTTTTTATTTCATATTTTTTTTTGTTTTTTTTTTATTTTTTTTAAATTTTTTTTTTTTAATTTTTTTTTATTTTTTTTATTTTTTTTTTTTTTTTTATTTTAATAAATTCACATCCAAATGTTTATTTAAATAAAAAAAAAAAAAGATATTTCTTTTATGCCTTCAACACTAATCATAGTGCTTTTAAAATCGAAACTAAAAAAAACTTAATTAAAAACTAACACAATTTTAGGAAAAAAAAAAAAAAACAATCATAACACCATATTTATAATATTACGTAAAAATTTTCACATATAAAATTACAAATCTTTAAAAAATAAAAAAATAAAAACAAAATGCCTTTATTCGAAACAATTAAACATACATATAAGTAGGTATTAATTGAAGTGTTAATAGTAACAAAAAAAAATAAAAAAATAAAAAAAATAATAATACAGTAAAAAAAAACAATAAATCTAATAATGAAAAAAATATAAAAATTTTTTTTTTTAAAGGCATTTATGGTCAGATGCTTCAGTAGCAAGTTTTAGAAAATATCCATCACCAGAAAGACCAGACATATTAAGTATTGATATTCTATCAAAAGAGGTAGATCCAAGTACAGGAGTATTAAAATGTACAAAATTGATTATATGTAAAGGTAATACACCATCATGGTTAAAGTCGATATTGGGATCAGGTGAGTGTCTATTCTATGAAGAGACTACAGTGGATCCAAAGAATAAAATTATGACATTAAAGACAAAGAATTTAAATTTCACAAATATATTAGGTGTCGACGAAGTTTGCACCTATGAACCACACCCAGACAATGAAGAATGGACCCTTTTTACACAAGAGGCAACCGTAACATCTTCAATCTTTGGTGTTGCTCGTAAAATGGAGGCTTTCTGTCTTGATCGTTTCGTGGCAAACGCTGGTAAAGGTCGTAAGATCATGGAAGATACAATCATTAAAGTTAAAAAAGAAACCGAAGAATCTTTGGCATCTTTCGATAAAACTTTCACCTCTATTAAACATGAAGCCGAACAAAGTATAGAAAAAGCTTTCTCTACTGCTGAAGATATTTTACCAATCATTAAATTAGATGATAAACAATCGTCAAATCCAAATAATATTTCACAACAATTACCTAATAATAAAAAGAAATAACCTTTTTTTTTTTTTTTATAATATATAATAAGTAAATAAAATAAAATAAAAAAAATTTTAAGCTAAAAAGTTTTTAAAAAAAATAAATTTACTATTTTTTGTTTTTGCAAATAATTTACAAATTTAGAAATCACCTTATATTAAATTATTTTCAATTTTTAATTTTCAATTTTTTTTTTTTTTTAATTTTGTTTTTTTTTTAATTTTTTTTTTTTTTTTTTTTTTTTTTTTACATGCAAAGAGTTTTAAATAAAGTTATTTCAAAAGATAAGATCAACAACATGGGTAAAGTGGCAATTTCTAGAAAGGTTGAAAAACTTAGAACCTTTATGAAGGATCAATCATTATCAGCCTATATTGTACCAAGTGAAGATGCACACCAAAGTGAATATATTTGTGTAAAGGATAAGAGAAGAGAATATATCAGTGGATTTAGTGGTAGTGCTGGTTGCGCTGTAATCACATTGGATAATCAATTATTGTGGACTGATGGTCGTTATTGGTTACAAGCTGAAAAAGAATTAGAATCAAATTGGAAAATTATGAAAGATCGTGTTGTTGGAGAACCAACAATTCAAGATTGGTTATTATCTGTATGTTTCTCTACTCTTTAAGAAAAAAAAATATAAAAAATTAATATTAAAACTTTTTTATTTTTATTATTATTATTATTATTATTATTTTTCAGAATTTAAATAAAGAAAATAAAGTTGGTATTGATAGTAGATTAATTTCAAAAGGTTATTATGATAGCATGAAATCAACATTAAAAGAGAAATCGATTGATATTAAATTTGATGAAGATGGTGAGAATTTGATTGATAAAGTTAGAGAAAGTTTTAGACAAGAGGAGGAGATCCCAGAATATCCAAAGAATCCAATTTTCTTTTTAGAGGATAAATTCACAGGCAAACAATCCAATGAAAAATTAAAGGAGATTAGAGAGGAAATGAAAAAACAATCGGTAGATTTAATGGTAGTTTCAGCATTGGATGAAATTGCATGGTTATTGAATTTGAGAGGTTCTGACATTTCTTTCAATCCTGTATTTTTATCATATGTTGTGGTTGGTATTCAAACCATTACACTTTTTGTAGATGAGAGTAAATTAAATGATAAAACCAAATCACAACTTCCATCAGGCATTGCAATTTCACCATATAATCAAGTCTTTGAATATTTAAGAGCATCTGATAAACAAGGAAAAAAGATTTGGATTGATCCACGTTCAAGTGTTGCATTATACAATTGTGTATCGGTTGTTAATTTAATTGAAAAGATTAATCCAATCCTTTTAACAAAGGCAATCAAAAATGAAACTGAAATTCAAGGTATGAAGAATGCACACATTCGTGATGCCGTTGCATTGATTCAATTTTTGGCTTGGATGGAAGAGGAGATCGTTGAGAAAGGAGATGAAACATCTCACACTGAATATAGTGTCAGTGAGAAATTGGAAGGATTCCGTCGTCAACAATCCGATTTCGTTAGTCTTTCATTCGATACTATTTCATCTATCAATGCAAATGGCGCAATCATTCATTATAAACCAGACGAGACCACCTCTGCCACAATTGTTAAAGGTATGTATTTGGTCGATAGTGGTGGTCAATATTTAGATGGTACCACTGATGTCACTCGTACCCTTCACTATGGTCAACCAACTCAACATGAAATCGATTGTTACACTCGTGTATTACGTGGTCATGTTGGTTTAAGTCTTTTGAAATTTCCAAATCGTGTAAATGGTCGTGATATCGATTGTGTCGCTAGAACTCATCTTTGGTCAGTCGGTTTAGATTATGCCCATGGTACAGGTCATGGTGTTGGCTCCTTCTTAAATGTTCATGAGGGTCCACAAGGTATTTCCTATCGTGCAATTGCAAATCCAACCAATCTTCAAGCCGGTATGACACTCACAAATGAACCAGGTTATTATGAGTCTGGTAATTTTGGTATTCGTATTGAAAATGTTATGATTGTTGCACCAGTCACCACTCAATTCAATAATGGTAAATTCATTGGTTTCGATAATATTACTTTGGTTCCATACGAACGTAAATTAATTAATCTAGATATGTTAACAAAGGATGAAATTAACTTTATCAATGCTTACTATAAAGAAATTGGTGAAAAAATTTTACCACTCATTGAAAAAACTAATAATCAAAAAGCTATAAATTGGTTGAAAAATCAAATTAAACAATTATAATAAATAATAAATATTTTTTTAATTATAATAATAACAGTTTTATTTTTTTTTTTTTCAAAACATTTATTTTTCTAATTGATTTGAAACCCAAATTGGCCATTCTTCGAATTTAATATTTGAAGATTTAATTTCGTCAAACATATCAAAAATTGATCTACTCATTGACCAACCCATATGAGCACCTTGTAATTTGAGAGAACGAGCAATAGCAAAGAAGTATTTCTCTCTGATGGTGTCAATTTCCAATTGAATTGATTGTAATTTTTCAGAGGATTCAACTTTTTTTTGATCAATTTCAGTGTGATATTGTTTATCCATTTCTTCTACTTGATTTTCTAAACTATCGATTTTAGATGATTTCTCCTGTAGATCTTTTTCCAATTGTTTAATAGTCAAATCTTGATTGGATATGATATCCAATTTTTGTTGTAACTCTGAAGAATTTGGTGATGCCATCGATTGATTATTTAATCTTTCATTCAATGAATCGATTTCATTCTTCCAACCTTCATTTTCTTCTTCCAATTGTTGATATTTGAGTTCATTCTCTTGTTTACTTGAATTGAATTGCTGACATAAATCTTGTATTTGTTGATCTAATTGTTGATTCTTTTCTTTTAATTGATTAATAATTTCTTCTTTCTCTTCAATTGATTCATCAATGTCGATAGAATTTGATAAATCTGGACTAATCATTTGTTGTTGTGGTTGATTTGATCTCTCTTTATAGGACTCTCTTAATTGTAATTCAAGATCACTAATAATTTGTGATTTTTCTAATAATAAATTATCTTTTTCAGATAATTGGCTAGTAATTAAATTTAATTGTGATTGAATTTCACTCAAACCATCTTTGGATAATGAATGAATTTGATTATCTTTTTCATTGATTTTTAAGTGAGCTATTGTTAATCTCTCATTTAATGATTTAATTAAATCCTTTTGTTCATTGTTTTCATTAATAGATTCATCATAATCATGTACCATTTCATTGATTTCTTGTTCTTTTTCATTTAATGTCTCTGAAATTGATTCAATTTCATCTTTTAATTCTTTGATTTTTTCATATTTTTCATTAACTGTGTCTTTCTCTAAATTTAATTCATTCTCTAAATCTTGTAATTTTTCTTTTAAATCTTCGATTAATTTCGTACTTTCATCATTATTATTATTACTATTATTAACAATTTCTTTTTCTTTTTCACTTAATTGATGATTAATATCAAGTATTTTAGAATTTAAATCTAGGATTGTATTATTTTGATTTTCAATTTCTTGATCTTTATCATTTAATTTTGATTGTAATTGAGTTATTTCGTTCTCTTTATCACCAAATTGATGATTGACATCAATGATTTGTGAATTTAAGTCCAAGACCTTATTGTTTTTATCTTCCAATTCAAGTTTAAGTTGTTCTAATTCATTTGTTATTTCATCAAATTTAGTTTGTTGATCTTTTGATGATTGATTGCTTTCAATTAATTCATCATCTTTTTCTTTTAATTTCTCTTGTAATTCATCGATTGTTGCTTGATTGGATTGAGTTAATTCATCAAGCTTTTGATCTTTTTCAATGATTAAAGTTTCAAATGATTTTAATTGGTTTCCTTTTTCTTGTAATTGATCAGATAATTGATTTAGTTTAGATTGTAATTCATCGGATGATGAAGAACTATTTTCAATTAATTCTTTAATTCTATCCTCTCTTTCATTTAATTTCTCTTGTAATTCATCATTTGAAACTTTGTGAGATTGAATTAATTCTTCAAGTTTTTGATCTTTTTCAATGATTGAAGTTTCAAGTGATTTTAATTGATTATCTTTCTCAATGATTGATGTTTCTAATGATATTAATTCGTTATCTTTTTCTTCTAATTGGTTAGATAATTGATTTATTTTAGATTGTAATTCATCATATGAAGATTCATTATTTTCAATCAATTCATTAAGTTTTTGATCTTTTTCAACTATTAAAGTTTCAAATGATTTTAATTGGCTATCTTTTTCTTGTAATTGATTGGAGAGTTGATTTAATTTTGATTGTAATTCATCGAATGATGATTCATTATTTTCAATTAACTCATTGATTTTATCTTCTTTTTCATTTAATTTCTCTTGTAATTGATCAATTGATAGTTTGTGAGATTGATTTAATTCATCAAGTTTTTGATCTTTTTCAATGATTGAAGTTTCTAATGATTTTAAGTTTACATCTTTTTCTTTTAATTGATCTGATAATTGATTTAATTTAGATTGTAATTCATCAGATGAAGAAGTACTATTTTCAATTAACTCTTGAATTTTATTATCCTTTACAATTAATTCATTTTCTTTATCATTCAATTTATTATTAATATCTAAAATCTTTGAATTTAATTCTAAAATTGAATTACTTTGGTTATCTAATTCATTTTCTTTATCTTTTAATTGATCTAATAATTGAGATAGTTTTGATTGTAACTCATCAGAATATGATTCATTATTTTCAATTAATTCTTTAATTTTTTCCTCCTTATCTTTAATTTCATTTTCTTTTTCAACCATTAAATCTTTAATTGATTTTAATTCATTATCCTTTTCATTAAATTCATTATCTTTATCTTTTAATTCATTATCTTTATCTTTAATTTCATTATCTTTATCTTGTAATTGATTTTCTTTTTCTTTTAATTGACTATCTTTATCTTGTAATTGGTTATCTTTATCTTGTAATTGACTATCTTTATCTTGCAATTGATTATCTTTATCTTGTATTTGGTTATCTTTTTCTTGTAATCTATCTTGTTTTTCTTTAATTTCATTTTCTTTTTCATACAATTCATCTTTTATCAATGTTAATTCATTGAGATTATCTTGTAAAATATCTTCTTTATCTTGTAATTTTGTTGATAATTGTTCAATATCTTTTATTTTTTCTTGTAATTGATCAGAGATATCATTTAGTTTTGATTGTAATTCATCTGCTGATGAAGTACTATTTTCAATTAATTCTTTAATTTTATATTCTTTTTCTTGTAAATAATCTTGAGTTGATTTTAACTGAGTGAGGGTTTCATTTAATTCATTATTTTTCTCTTGTAATTGATTTGATAGACCATCTAATTTTAATTTTAACTCTTGTTCTTTTTCTTTTGATTGAACTGATAAATCGTCAAGTTTAGATTGTAGTTGCATAGAAGAAGAGTTTGAATTTTCAATTAATTGATTGATTTCATTTTGTTTTTCAGTTGATTGCTTAGATAATTCTTTAATCTCTTGTTCTTTTTCATCTAATTGATCAGAGGTTTTTAAAATCTTTGAATTTAATTCTGAAATCATTGTATTATTATTTTCAATTTCTTGTTGTTTATCATTAAGTTTTTCAAGAATTTGGGATTGTGAATCATTTAATTTCTTTAATTCTTCATCTTTTTCTTGAATTGAATCTTTGGCAATATTTAAAAAGCTTTCATATTCTTGAATCTTATTTGATTGTTGATTTGAAGTATCTATCGATGATTCAAGTTCTTTTTCTTTTTCTTTTAGATTTGATTTCAATTGTTCTAATAATAAATTTAATTCATTTGAAGTTGATGTTGAATTTTCAAGTAATGATTGAATTTTTTCATCCTTTTCTGTTAATTCTCTATCTTTTGATTGAATTTCCTTTAGTTTATCATCTACAATCGATTTTAAAGAGTCGATTTCATTATTTACCAATTGTAATTTGGTAGAGAATTCATTTCTATCATTTTCTAAATCTGCTTGAGATTGTTGTAAAGATTGTTGAAATGTTTTAACTTGTTCTAATCTTTGTTGATTAGTTTCATTCAGTTCCTTTTCTTTATCTTCAATTTCAGATTCATATTGTTTAACTCTTTTATCAGTTTGTTGTTTTTGTGTATCCATAGATGATATTAGATCTTCATTTTCATCTTTAGCCTCTTCTAGTGATTCTTGTAATCTTTTAATTTTCTCCTCTAATAATTGAGTTACTTTTGAATCGGTTGAATTTAAATTCTCAATTAATTGAATTTCTTTAATCTTTTCAGTCAATTTCAAGATTTCATTATCTTTTTTAGTTTGTTCAATCTCTGAACGATGTTCAACATCAATTAGTCTCTCCATTTGTTTCCCTAATGTCTTTAGTGAATCATCTTTAGTTGACAATGATTGAGTTAACATTTTGATCTCTTGATCTTTTTTAGTGGTTTCTTTAATTTCAATGGTTCTTTGCTCTTCTAATCTTTTTTCTTTCTCTTGGAATCTCCTTTCAGTCTCTTGATATTTCTCTTGTAAATTTTTAACTTTCTCTTTTAGTTTAATGATTTCATTATCTTTGGTTTTAACTAATCCATCTAATACTTGAGTTTGACTAGAGTTAATCTCATGATATTTAATGGCATCTTTTATACCCTCTATCCAATAGTTAATCTCTGTATCATTTCTAGCTCTTAATATGTAAACTCTACCTGGTACCTCTACATGAAATACAAAATTACCATCAACTTTCTTTATTGAAGTAACTTGACGAATATCTAAATTACCTAATGATAATGCTGTAGATGATGCTGTTGATGAACTAAAACTAACATCTTTTGGTGGTGGATTTTCAAAATAATGTAGATCATATCCAT
>CM069767.1:4040000-4112500 GCA_036169595.1 Dictyostelium firmibasis
TTGATAAAATTGGTAGTAAAATTAGTAAAGGTTTAAAAGAGTTAGGATCACATGTAGTTAAACCAACCACAACATTTTTTCAACCAATTGGAGATAGGGCAAAGAGATTCATGTCAATGGGTAAACAAAAGAGTGATGAAGCATTGTTAAAAGAGGCATTTAGAGAGTATTATCATTTTTTGGTTATATTAAAGAATTATCAAGTTATAAACTATACTGGTTTCGTAAAAATAATTAAAAAGTCTGAAAAGAATACAGGTCTATCAGTTGGTAGTCAAGTTATGTCATTTATAGAGTGTCAACAATTTAGACAATCTAAAAAGATTGAACGTTTAACTTCATCTATTGAGAAAATTCATTCAGAACTATTTAATAATGGTAAGATTAGAGATGCTAGAAAACAATTACGTAACTCTGAACATGTTTCACAACAGTCACCATCTATATCAAACTTTTTCAGTGGTGTTTGTGCAGGATGGACTAGTGCATTGTTAATGTTAATCTACTATTTCATCTACACAAAAGAATTTGATGATTTTGTTAGATTCTCATCGATATATAATCTTTATAGTGCCATTGGGTTAGTGTTACTATGGGCATTCATATTTGGAGTTGATGTTTGGGTTTGGACGAAATCACATGTTCATTATAGTTTTATTTTCGAGTTATCAAAAAATAAATTCAATCATCAAAAGATATTTCAAGCCGTTACATTACTATCAGTGCTATGGATTACAAGTATAGGTGTATACATGTGGCAATCAGTAAGTGGTGATGACTTCCCTTTCCCATTTGTACCACCTGAATATAATCCATTGGTTTTATTTGGTGTTTATTTATTGATATTAGTTTGTCCATTCAATATTTTTCAATTATCCGTAAGAAAGTGGTTTTTAAATACTGTGTTTAGAGTATTAACAGCACCTATTAAATCCGTGAAATTTAAAGATTTCTTTATGGGTGATCAATTGAGTAGTTTAGTTCTTATGATAGTTCAATTCGCTCAATTTATTTGTTTCTATACTTATGATGTATATAGAGAAGAGTCAAATTCAGGATGTATAAGGAATGCACGATATTTCAATCCATTCATATCGGGTTTACCAGCATATTGCCGTTTAATGCAATGTTTTAGACGTTATTATGATAGTTATGATAGTGTCACTGGTAAAGGTGATACTGTTCATCTAAGAAATGCTGTAAAATATTCATTATCAATTGTTGTGGTGGTTTGTTCAACTTTGGATGGTTTCTTTTCAGATAATAGAGGTTGGCATTCACCATATAGATTAATTTGGGTGGTTGCTGGTGTATCGAATTCAATGTACTCTTATTGGTGGGACTTAATTTGTGATTGGAGTATTGTTGTAAGACCAAAAGGTCAACATTGGAATCCATTCAAATGGACTCTAAGAAAGAGAAGAATGTATCAACCAACTTTTGTCTATTATTTTGCAATCTTTTCAAATCTTGGTTTCAGAACAACTTGGACCTTTACAAAGTCTTTACCACAATTAACAAATATTTTACCCTCATATAAATTGGTAGTTGTAATTGGTATCATTGAAATTCTAAGAAGAGGTCAATGGAATATTTTTAGATTGGAAAATGAACATTTAAATAATTGTGGTAAATTTAGAGTCACAAGAGAAATACCATTACCATATCAAATTAGAGATAATGAAAATTAAAAAAAAAAAAAAAAAAAAAAAAAAAAAAAAAAAAATCAAATATAATTTTATTAATTATATAATCATAAATATATATATATATATACTCATAAAAATAAATAAATATTGGTATTGATATTTTTATTTTATACACAAAGATTTTATTTTTTATTTTTTTTATTTATTGAAATGAACAATTTGAAGGATTTATATTAAATTCTTGGTTTGAATCATGAATTTGTAATAATTGACTACATTTTTTATGAATTAATAAATTTAATGAATATAATTCTTCTCGTATAAATTTCATCATTGATAATAGATCATTTGGATCAGGTGGTGGCATATTATTATAATTATCAACATTATCAAAGATTGATGATGATTGTCTTGGTTTTAAAATTTTTGGTAAAACTATAGTTGAATCTATCATTTTCAATAGATCTTTAATATTATTTACTTCTTGTGAAATTGATTTAGTTTCTTTTTTAGCTTGAAATATTATTGATTGAGTATTATTATTATTATTATTGGTGTTATTATTATTGTTGTTATTTTCAGTTAAAAGTTGTCTATATTTTATTTCAGTTTCATGAACTTGAAGTTTTAAATTTTCATTAATTTGTAAGATTTGATTAAATTCTTGATCTTTTTGTTGCTGTGTCTCTTCGAAATTCTTTATAGTTTGGTCATATTCATTTAGTATGTTTATTGATTCAGCTAATTTAGTTTCAGAATTTCTTAATTTTAATTCCAAGAAATCAATTTGTGAAGAGAGTGCATTGATTTCATTCAATTTCTCAGAGAGAGTGGTTTGTAGAGTTTGTTCAGATTTTGATTTTTGATTCGATTGTTCACGCTGTACCGATTGTAATCTTTGATTTTGTTGATGAAGTTCTTGAAGTTTATGTTTATAGTCTGACAATTGTTGTTTGATTTGTTTTTCATTGTCATTGATTGAGATTGTGCCATCTTCGTATTGAGTTATCCTATTCTCTAGTTCTAATATTCTCTCGTTTAACTGTGCATTCTTTATTAGTAAATCACTTGAAAACCGTTTATTCTTATCGGTGGTCTCCAAGAGTGTACCAATTTGTTGTTCTTGTGATTGTGTTTTCTTTAATAATCTCTCTACCTCTAATGATTGTTGATAGGATTTTTGAGATTGTTTTTCAATTTCAAAGTATTGATTCTTTATCAATTGATCTTGTGTCTCTGAAAACTCTTTTAAATTATCATATTGTTTGCTTATTGAACTAATTTCACTCCTCAATTGATTCTCTTTAATTCTAAAATCATTCTCTGTCTCTTGTTTTATAATTTGAATCTCTTTAATTAATTCTTCAATTTGTTTTTTAAATTGTTCTTTTTCAATTTCATTTAATGTTGTTGTTGCTATTTCTGTTTGTGTAGGGTTATTATTATTTACAGGTTGTTGTTGTTGTGGTGGTGATGGGGGTGAGAAATATTGCTGTTGGTTTGTAAAATTATTATTATTATTTATTTTATTTAATGGATATTTATCGACTGTTAACGGTCTTTTGAATTTGGGTGTTTTAAAAGGATCATTATTTATATTGTTCATTTTTTTTTTTTTTTAATTTTCAAAAAATAAAAAATAAAAAAAAATAAAAAAAAGAAATTTAAAAAAAAAAAAAAATCTGTTCAAACAAATTGAAAAAACCGCGAATTTTTTAATTTTTTATTTGTTTTCCTTAATTCATGCATATTGTTTTTTTTCTCCTTTTTTGAATTTATATTGTTTCTTTTTCAATATTATTAAAAATCAATGAGGGCACAAAAAAAAAAGATAAAAACCAAAAAAAAAAAAAAAAAAAAAAAAATGCAAATAAAGGAAAAAATAAATAAATACGTTATCAATTAATAAAAGAGTACCAGAAGAGACGTATTTTTTTTTAATTTTTGTTTTTACTTTTTTATTTTTTAAATAATGTTTATTTTTTATGTATACTGTGTTCTTAAGAACAATAAATATTCCATGGATTACTATTATAACCATAAAAACATGTTTGAACATTTTTTAAATTTACACAATTTGATGGTGTACGAGGAGCTCCAATTCCATTACAAACTGAAACATATGGTGTACTTCCTTCACATGTATAAGTTGATGTTTGGTTATAAAAATAATCGGTTGTTGTTGTTCCTGAAGGGAAATACCAATAGCTCTGAGTTCCACCACACATTGGACCAAAATCTTGCATTACATATTCATTCTTTGGAATATTTGGTCCATTTGAAATTGATACATAATAATTTGTTTTTGAATATTCATAATATCCACATTGACCAACTTTAAAAATTTGTGATGCTAATGATTCAGTACAATAACCATCATTTGATGATGTTAAATTTACATATTCATTGGTATCATCTGTAAAATGAGCATTTAAGACATCACTATCACCAGTTACATTACTAACACAATAATATCCTCCAATAGTGGCAAAAACTATACCTGGTATTGGATTTTTACAATCACTATCATATGGAATAAAATTTATAAATTGTGAAATTGGTGCTGTTGTTTTTGAAATTGATTCATCTGTATTAATTTTAATACCATTTGAAAATGCTATTGTTGTTATAATTAAAATAATTAATGATAATATTAATTTCATTTTTTTTTGTTTTTTTTTTATATATAGAATAAATTGATTAATGAAATAAAAATTTTTAAATTTTTTTTATTTATAGAAAAAATTATTGATTTCGAGAAACTTTTTTAAAATATCTATAAAAATAGATTTTTTTTAATTTTTTTTTAATTTTAATCATTTGAAAATTCTTTTTAAATTGTTAAAATATCTTTTAGAAAATCGTCATCATCATCTAAAAAAAAAAAAAAAAAGATATTTTATAAAACTTTAAAATTTGAAAATAAAAATTCGAGATAAAAAAAAATTGTTGAATAAAATTCTAATTTTTTAATTAATTTTTTTTGAATTGTTGAAAAAGATAACCAAAAAATAAAAAAAAAAAAAAAAAATTAATTTTTTTCTTCATTTGTTAATAATGGTTATTTTTTATTATATTTTTTTAATATTGTTTTTTTATTGATTATGGAGAAAAAGGTACACTAAGACCAAAAACATTATTAAGATTGGTTTCAAGAAATTCAAGATATAGTGTATTAGAATATGTTGAGAGATCCTACTGGGTAAGTATTATTTGGTGGAGTTTAAGACAAAGGGATAATGAATGATGTTTTCAGTTATTTAGTTGGACAGCATGTAAAAGCCCATAGCCAATTCAATAGCTAATTTAAATACTAAAAAAACTGTATACAATATGTTTTCATACATTTAGTTTAATACAATAAAATTTTTCTTTTTTTTTTTAAAAATAAAATTTAATTCTGAAATAAAAAAAAAAAAAAAAATTAAATAAATCATACATTTAAATAAAATTTGGTTTTTATTTATTTATTATTTATTTTTTTTTTTTTAAAAAAAAAATTTGAAAAGTGTTTTCGGGCGAAGATATTTATTTTAAAATAAAAATGTTTTTTAAATACTTTTTTTATTTATTTTAAAATTTTTTTTTTTTTTTTATTTTTAAATTTTTGATTTTTGGAAAAATCATTTTTTTTTTTTTGATTTTTTTTTTTTTTTTTTTTTTTGATATTTTTTTTACCACCAAACAAAGAAAAAAAAAATATGAGTGAGAACGAAGTTATTGAAAAAAATAATATTCTCTTTTGGAAGGTATGGAGAAATAAATATGCAGTTTCAAATATATTGAAACTATGTGGAACAGATGGCAAAAGTAAAAAAGAATTTACATTTAAAAATTCTGAAATTTTCAATGTTTGTTGGTTAATTGAAAATAATCATATAGGATTATTATTTGATAAAGTTAAAAATGGTGAACAATTAACATTTGGACCATCAATAACAACAACAATTAACCATCAATACTATGATGAAAAAAATGAAAATTATCAAGATTTACCATACTTTTATTTTAAATTTTCAAATTTTCAAAATTCGTGGGTTTCAAAAAGTAAAGAATTTTATTCAAACCTTTTTAAAAACTATTCAAATTATTTTACATTTAATAAAAAATGTAAAGATATGACAGCTTTAATTTTTGTAAAATTGGATATAATCATTGGTTTAGAAGTTTTAGTTAAAGAATATTTCGGTGGTAGTGGTGGTGAATCTATAATTCAAAAATATAATGAATTATTACCAAAATCGATTTATAGTGGTTCATTAAATGTTTCAAACTTTTTATATAATCAAATTAATGGATTTGGTAAATTGGTTAAAGTTAGTAGTAGAAGTAGTATAATGTTATCAACACCATTGATGAATGGTTTTGGTAATAGTTTAAATAATATTAGTAATGTAATTAATAACACAATGAAATCTTCAAAACCATTAAATCCATTCAAAATTTGGAAAAGAGTAATGGAGTTATTTCAAAAACCTCCAGTATCAACGGTACCATACGATATGATTGATTTCGTTTTAAATAAACTATTAATTACTCCACCACCAAATAATGAATTCAAAATGCCAAATCATTTCATTCAAAGTTTAATATATGATGAAAAGGTATCACACCTTTTAGAAATTAGTAAATGTTTAATATCATTATCAAATTATTATCAAGATTATTTTCAACAATTAAATAATAAATCATATAAACTTTCATCATCATCATCATCATTATTATCATCATCATCAACAACAACAGCAACAAATTTAAAATATGAAAATGCTATTAAATTTTTAATAAATGATAAACCAGAGAGATTATTAACAATTGAAGAATTTGAAATTATTAAAGAGAAATTCAAGAATCAAGGTATACTAGAATTAAAAGTTTATGAAATTTGTTGTACAGATTCAAATTTACAATATCTCTTTAAAATGATATTACCATTTATTTCATTACCAAATTTATTAAATAATCTTTCATTCTATAAAATGAAATATAATGCAAATTATGATCATCCAATTCATGATTATAATTACCATAATCCAATTTCATTTGGTGATTTTAAAGTATTACCAAATTCAAATTCAAAAACAATCATTGAACAATTCTCAACCAACACATTATTTAAATATTGTAAAAATGATAAAGATAAACAATTACAATTTATTTTGGATGTAATAAATGAAATTATTAAACTTGAAAAAGTTGAATTAAAAAAACAAGAAAATGAAAATGAAAATAATACCAAATTACAACAAAAACAAGTTGAGTCATCAGTTTTAATTGATAGTTTTATTTCAACATTAATAGTTATAAATGAATTTGAATTTATTAAATTAGTATTTGAAGAATTATCAAAAAGATTATCAAATGGTATAATATCAATACCATACTATTATTTTTTATTTTTAGATTCAATTGAAATTTTTGATTATTTATTTTCAAAAATTCAATATAAACAAGAGCAAGATCAAGAACAAGAACAAGAACAAAAAGAACATAAAAAGAAAAAAAATCAAAATTTAAATGATGGATTTAATTTAAAACAATTTTTATTAATTAAAAATGAAATGATTATAAATCATTTTAAAATAAAATATTCAGAGAGTTATCATTTTATGGTTGAATCAATAATAAAGGAATTGAAATTAAAACCAAAAAGAAATTCAATTGATTTTAGAACTATAAAGTATGGATGGGATTTAAATTTATTGGAAGTAAAAGATTTCACAATGATTTGGCATTCAGTTATTATCGATGAACTAAAATTAGATGAATATATTTGGTTAATTCAAAGAACTCCACATTTAGTTAGATATAGAATTGGTAATCTTAAATTTAGTGATGATTATTTTAATAATTCTGATAGTTTTAGTAACGATGATAAAAACTATTATTCAAGTTGTGGTAGTAATCCTAATTTACATTTAATTGAGGTTTTTAAATGGATTGATGAAAATAAAAAATATCATTTATTCACTTCAGATCCTCCACTTTGTTCATTTGATAACCAACTATTTTATCTATATAATTATTTAAACAAATCTTTAAATTTTTATATAGGATTATCTATCTCTAAATATTTCTTTCTCTTTATGAATCAAGTTTGGAATCAAATAGCTTTACGTGGTGACACTGAAACACTTGGTACAATAATGTCAATTTTCTTTTACAATGAACAACAATCAATCAATGAAAAACATTACCTCTATGATTTCATTAAAAAATCTTCTTCCTATGGTAATTTAAAAATAATTCAATTTTTACATCAAAATTATCCTTTTGTTTTTTATACATTTAAAGAGTCATCTTCATCCACTTCATCTTCTTTATCACTAAATCATGATGAAAACAATAAAAACAATAATAATAATACACCAACAAAAAAAAATAGATTCTCAGTAGCCATTACTTCTTTAATAAAAAATAATAATAATAATAATAATAATAATAATAATAATAATAATAATAATAATAATAATAATAATAATAATAATAATAATAATAATAATAATAATAATAATAATAATAATAATAATAATAATAATAATAATAATAATAATAATAATAATAATAATAATAATAATAATTCAAATCAATTCAAGAGATTATTAAAAACCGATTTAGATAGTATAGTTGAGGTGTGTATAAATAATGGTCATGTCGAATTATTTTTATTCTTTAAAAGTTCTATTTTACCATCCTCTTATTCTATTCCACCAACGATTATTCAATCTAAAAATAATGTTTCTTTATTAAATCATTTAAATATAAAATTACATTCAGAAATTTTAAATGGAAAGAAAATAAAAAAAATTAAAAGTTAAAAAAGAAAATAGTATGTTCTTTTATTTGATTCTTTTCTTTTTTTTTTCTTTTCATTGCTGTTTCTATTTCATTAAACATGTTTATAAAATCCATGTAATCTTTCTGTCATTGTTGTTGTATGAAAAAAAAAAAAAAATTTCGCATAAAAAAAAAGTTTCGAAACAATTTTTTGAACAAAAAAATAAAAATGAAAAAAAAAAAGAACATGTTTAATTTTTGAAAAATAATCTGAAAAAATAAAAAATAATTCAAATTTAAACAAATGTTAATATTAACACAAATTAAAAACAATAAATAAAAAAAAAATAATATAGTTATTGGAGTTAAAAATTTGAAAAAAAATAAAAAAGGAAATTATTGGGTTGAATTTTTAAATTTTATTTTATTTTATTTTTTTTAACTAAAAGAACCTGTGCAATCTGTTTTAAATTGTTCAATGTCATTATTTTCATTATTTTCATCATTTTCGTCATCTTTATTTTTTTCATCTTTTATTGAAGTATTATCAGTTAATTTTTTATTTAATTTTATGGATGTATTATATAAATAAATTATCAAAAACACTGAATCCTTTAATTTGGGAAGATGTGTGGCCCAAGCCATATCCATAAAACCAAATCTTCTCAAAAGACTAAAAACATTTTCAACTACAGAATGATTTCTTTTTATAAATTTGTTTTCCAATTTTTGTTTTGATGTTAACCCAGTTTGATTTTCTTTATGAGGTGTTAAAATTTTTGACGACTCTCCTGAATAACCCTTATCGCCAATGAATCTCTCACCTTCACTAAATGGGAAATTGGTCATAGTTTCTCGGAAGATGGCAATGTCAGATGCAGGGGCTTTATATGGACCATGTATGGAAAACACCTCTCCCATAGAATCACAAGTTATTTGAAATTTAACACCTCTTCCACTTCCTTTTTTATAATTTGAATTGTAAAATGATTGATCACTGGTGGCAAATGGAATGTAAATTGAATCTACTACAAGTGTCAAAAAATGTCCAGAAGAATCATTAGCAAGATCTTCAACTTTAAATTTAAATCTTTCATCTAAATTGGTCTTTTTTTTAAATAAATGGTGTTAAAAATAAGTTTTTTATTATTTTTTTATATTTTAAATTTATAATTTTATTTTCACTGTTTTATTTTATTTTTTAATTAATAATTACCTTGTTTCTTAAAGATTTTGAAATATTGGCAATTTTCCATACACAATTTGAATAGGTTCTTGAACAGATATTGAATTTACTTGATCTTTCTAAAAATGTAGTATTTAATATACAATAATCTAAAAAAAAAAGTAAATGATATTCACTTATGGATGAATCTATTATTTTTAATTTTTTGAAAACAATTCTAACAACATTTTTATTAAAAACAAAATTATTTATAAAATCTTTATCTGAAAACTCATCAATTGTTGGGAAAAATTTTTTTTTATTTAAATTGGTCATTTGAATAACTATTTTTTATTTTTCTAAAAGTATGTTTAAAAAATTATTATTTTATTTTATATTTTGGAATTAAAGTATAAATAAAAATTTTTTAAATTTCGAAAAAGTTTTTATATTTTTTATTTTCAAAATAAACCACAAATAAAAATCTTTACTAAATAATTTTTTTTAGTGGGGGAAAACTTTTATTTATTAAAATTTCAAAATTAAAAAAAATAATGAAATTAAAAAAATAAATTATGAATTTCCAAGTGGGGTAAAAAGGATTTTTCTAATAATTATATGTTTTTTATTTATTTTTGATGTAAAACTTTATATATTTTAATTTTTAATTTTTTTTTTTTTAAAGAATAAAATTTTATTTAATTTAAAAAAAAATTAAAATTTACATATATAATATTTTTATAAGGTTTTTTTTTTTTTTTTTTTTTCAATAAAAATAATGGGTAGAAGGGCTGGATCAAAAAATAAAAATAGTAAGTTTTTTTTATTTTTTGATAAAATAAAATTGATATATCAACACGCTTTGGAAAATAAAAAAAGAGGAAGGGTTGGGTGTACGACATTTTAGAGTAACACCAGCTCTAAGAAAAAAAGTTCAAGACATGATGTTGGAAAATTATGATGTTATAAAAATTCACGATATAATACTATCTCAAAATCCAAAATCAATGGCATCTGTTGTTGAATTGCAAAGATTAATGGACTCTATATCATCCGAGAACTCTTTAAAAAAAATTAGAGAGAAACAAGACACCCAGAGTCTTTAATACTTTCAGAAAGTGATACTGAATCTGAGGCCGATTTTGAACCTATATTGAAAATGGAACCACTGCTTTCAATTCCAAATCTCGGTACCAAGCCAGATGTCAAGTCAGTTTCCAAACTTTCAAGACCAAAAAAACAATTGCCTAACTCTGCAATTAATTGGTCAAATAATGATATAATTGTCAATTCATGCAATTATAAAGAAACCAATTCAGAGGAAAATGATAAGAATAATAGTATTAATATTATTTCTGATAATGATGATTATAATCATACAAAAAAAAAAGTAAAAATTGATTTAACACAAACTTTTAAAATTCCAGTAATTAAAGAGAAATCAAATGTTCAAAAGTATCATTATCTCCAAGAACATAAACCCAGCCAAACCCATCATAATCATCAAATAGTAATACCAGTAATATCAAGAATCTCTAAAATTTCAATCACCATGGATGTAATAGTTTCCGAAAAATATGATAAAAACACTAAAACTGGTAGTGTTTTAGTATTCTTTCCAAAAATTAAACATGGTGTCAAGGAAATTTAAAATATATTCAAAAGTTTTAGCATTTGGTTCCCAAGCATGTTCACATCATTTTAGTGAACATGCTTGGGAACCAAATGCTAAAACTTTTGGAGTAAATTGAACCAAATATAACTATTCATTTAATAAAGATAACAATGGTGAATACAATGAAGGTGAAGAGAATTTTAATAATGAACGTTACCAAAAAACAGATCTCATTTTAATCCAATTACCTAACCAATATAATTACTCAGGGTTCTGTGAAAGAAAGGAGAATTCCAGTTTTACTTTTTTTAGTGTTACTATTCAATCTAAAGTAAATAATAAAGTTTAATAAAAAAAAAGTGATTAAAAAAAATAATTATTTAAATTTAAATTGGACTTTTATTTTTTTATTTTTATTTTAATTATTTCTTTTTTATTTTAATTTTTAATTTTTATTGTATTTATTATTTTTATTTAATTTACATCGTATTCAATTAAAATTATTTTTAGTAATTTTTATTTAATTGTTATGATATATTTAATCTAAAAATGAATATATAAATAAACCACAATTCTTTTTTTTTTAAAAAAAAAAAAACAAACAAATACAAAAATGAATCAAAGAAATTATTTTACAAAGAATGTGTCAACTTTTTTTTTAATAAAAAAAAAAAAAGAAGTATATTTCTAATTCTGGTATCACCTTGTGATATCATTTTTTTATATTCTTTTTGGTTGGATTCCATTGAGTGTCCTCCAAGTGTATTCAATTGTAAGACAATAAATAAATAACAAATTTACAAAAAAAAAAAAAAAAAAAAAAAAAAAAAAAAAAATACTTAAAAAAAGTGAGTCGATTTTTTCGAAAATGGGTGTGAGAAAACTAAATTAAAAAAAAAAAAAAATTAAAATTTTTTTTTTTTTTTTTTTTTTTTTTTTCAAGAAATTTTTTTTTCATTTTTTTTTTTTATAATTCAAATATAAATAACATTATTTGTATTTTTTTTTTTTAATGTTAAAGTTCAAAATAAAATAAAAAATTACAAATAATAAAAACAGTAAATAAATGGCTCTTTTTATTAACTATCCAAAGTGGGAATCAGCCCCTTTTTTTGTCTCAGATATACCAATTATATCTCCAGAACAAGTCAATGATTTTCTTACGCCATCAATTGAAACTATTATTGATTCATTATTAAATAAAATCAAACAAAAGAATGTATATCAACCAAATTATCTTTGGGAATCTTCATTGAAAAATAAAAAAATAACAGAAATTTGTTTCGATTTGTTCAAAAATATTAAAACTGGAGATATTTTAAATGTTTCTGATAATGGGTATAGAAATCAAAATATACCCTACCAAGAATATTCAACAATAATAAGAGATTTTTTCTTATATTCATTCCTAAAAATTGATTGGTATGTTATTTTTATTATTATTATTATTATTATTATTATTATTATTATTATTATTATTATTATTATTATTATTATTATTATTATTATTATTATTATTATTATTATTATTATTATTATTATTATTATTATTATTATTATTATTATTATTATTATTATTATTATTATTATTATTATTATTATTATTATTATTATTATTATTATTATTATTATTATTATTATTATTATTATTATTATTATTATTATAATATAAAAATACTAATTTATTCATAATATAGCATTTTTAAAGGTAGTTTATATCATTTCTATTCTGAAAATGATAGAACAAATATTAAAGATATAGTTATTGGAAAAGGGATGATAATCAATAAGATTCAATTAGGAGAATCAGAATTTCGTAAAGAAATAGTGAGTGAATTTTTAGATACAGCATTTGCAAATTTTTATTGGTATTACAAAAACAAACAAACTGATTTATTATTCCTAATATGTATAATTTCGGAATCAAAAGAACATTTAAAAGAGTTTTTTAAAAGATCTGATATCTATTTCGGAAGTCAAAATAGCTATGCTCAACATTATCAAATTTTAAATTACTTAAATTCCCCACCATTTTATATTTCGACAGGTGGTGTAAATCCGACAGCAACAATAGTATGGTTTTTCAATTTCATTAAATCAAACTTAAAATATAAAACTGTACTTTCATTATTTAATTTCATCATTACGAGATACCCGAATATTTCAAATTTAAATATTTTGGTCAATCCTATAATATCTACTTTATTTAGTAATGATAATATAATTATATACAAAAACAACAACATTACCAACAACAATGATATAGTTGATAGTTTTGACTTAACATTAGAATCAAAATCGAATTTAGCATTTAATATATACAAAAGAAAACTATCATTATGTAATGCAACTTTACCAATTTTAGTATTACACTTTCAAAAGGATCCAGAAAGATTTTTAAATTTTTATGACGAATTTTTAAAATCATCACCAGAGTCAAAATCTTTATTTAATAATTTATTATCAAAGTTTTTAATGGATACAAAGATAATGCTTAGTTTATTACCCTATAGAATGAGAATTGATTTGGGTTGGGAAACATTTATAGCCAATAGACTTAGCTTGGAGGATAAGATCAATGTACTCTCAACCTATGATGAATCCTATCAAGATATAAAAGCTATTATTGTCTGCTCATCAAAAATTGAATCCTATGCATATCTATCATTAGAGAGCAAATTATCCGATCAAATCCTCATAAATGTATTCATGCATTCTAATCACTTACCTAATAGTTATAATTTCAGTTATTTAATAGTAACTTTATCAACGATTGAGAGAGAGTATACCAATGGTTTAAAATTTAGATTTAAACAAGAGGCACTTGAAAGAAAACAACTTGTTTTGAAATCTATCGAAATGAGTAGAAATACATACCTAAATTACTATCATATTGTAAATAGAGTGGTCGAATCATTTTTAGCTCAATCACCGTCATTGGATTCAATTATTGAATGTGTTGGTACAGATTTAGTTTCCAGAGGTAGTGGTATTAGTGGTGAAGTAGAAAGAGAAGGAGAAGGAGAAAGTGAAAGAGAAGGTGAAAGTGAAGGTGAAGGCGAAAATCAAGAAATAAATGTTGATAATAACCAGGAAGAACCTATTCAATATATGGATACACTTCCAAATCTAGTATTATTTTCACATTTATTAAGAAAGATTAATAAAATGTATTTGAATGCACCTTATCTATTGACTAAAGACCCAAATGGTAATAATAGATTGAATTTAGATATATCAAATTTGGGAATGTTTTTTGGTTCAACTAATTCCTATTGGCAAGAGATTAGAGAACCTTATGATAGTTTCCTTAGAGAATTTATTAAAATGTTATTAACGAGATATGCAGAGATTAAATCAGATTTCAGATATATGGATTATCATTATTTTGAATCATTAACTCAAATTCTAATAGATTTAAAAAGAAAATATAATTGTTTACCTATTGATTTTATACCACCAATACAAGGTATCACGAAACCAGTTAAAATCGTCGAATTCACAGAGTTTATAAAGAAATTTCAAGAGAAAGAATCACAATATAATGATCTATTATTAGCTAAAGAGTATTTAGAAAGAAATTTCTCTTTTAATTTCAGTTCACAATTTACTCAGAATTGGAAAACTTCCAAAAGGTTGAAATTTTTGAGACAATTAATAAAGTCAACTAAAAGTTCATATGGTCATTTCATTCAAGATGAAGAAAGTGTTAAGTTTTTATTGCATTTTGCAATCGTTCATAAAACTTCATTCTTTAAAGCAATCTTTGACTATTATTATCATTTAGATTCAGATCTAAACAACAACAACAACAACAACGATAATAATAACCAAGGTGGTATTGTAAAACAATTGGATCTTGATCTTTGTTTAAAGAAAACAGGAGAGTTTATGAAAAGATTAATTGAATCGGATTCATCGATTCAATTGAATGATATATTTAAAAAGATAACAGAGATCACCGATATAAATTATCAACGAGAGATTCAACCAATCTATAACTACTTTAAAGGTGATAGTGAAAGACCATATAAGAAAGAGTTGGAAGTAGAGATTCAAAAATTCATCGATAGTGCAACATTCTTTTTCGGGGTTAAAAAGTATATACCAGACATCGAAAGATTTATAGAGAGTTTAGACTTTATAGTGATTAAAGATTTCCAAGAGAAGAAAACGGTATGTGAAGAGATTATTAAAAGTGTTTTTGAAAAGAATACAACTATAGCAGGTGCAAATCAATCATTGATCTCATTGAAAACACTAATGAAGGATATAAATTATATTCAACTATCATTCTTTTCATTAAACATTAAAGAGATTATGGAATGGCTTTCATCGTTCACTGACGTTAGAAATTTCAATCTTCAAGCAGAGATTGCTACAAACAACTACAGTGACTCTTATTCGGCACAGATTTTAGATTATACCTTGTTTTGTAGAAATCAGTTAACAGAGTTGGTACAATACAATATTGAACGTAATGTTGATGGTAAGCAAAAAGAGTTAATGTTCACAGAGTTTTTTGAATTGATCAACCAAGTCATTCCAGTTACAGGTTATGTTTCATCTTTTAATAGAATTAGTAGTGCAATTAATAATTTAACCAATGTTAAAGTTTTGTTTAAATCTGGTAATTTCACTGAACAAGGTACTTTACAAAATGCAGAAATGGCAACCAATCCAAAAAGTTTATTTACTTCTGAAGCTTACAATAGCCGCGACAACAACAACAACAATAACAATAACAACAATAATAGTAATAGCTCATCCGGTAGTAATTGGTGGGTTGCAAATGAAAAAGGTTTTATATTGTCACAGGACACTCTAGAGAATTCGTATAGAGGTATCGATATCTTTTCAAAAATGGATAGTAATAAGGAAACATTCGATTGTTTTAGAATCGTCTTTAAGTTATTCAAAAAGATTCATTCACTACATTGTGAACTCTATAAAATTTGTCATCCAAATTTTATGACCTTACCTGGTATTCATATTATTTGTGATTTGGATTCCCTAAGAAAAGAAAAGAAACGTTTACGTAGTTCAATCAATTCTTGGAAAAATTTCATCTCAAATTTACCAAAGAATTTATTATTGTTAAGAGCACCGGGTGTTTCTTCTTTATATAGTAAATTAAATTTAACATTTAAACATTATCAACAACAACAACAACAACAACAACAACAACAACAACAACAACAACAACAACAACAACAACAACAACAACAACACCAACAACAACAACAAATAATTCAACCAATTTTAAATGATTTAGTAAGAAATTTATTCCCATCGATTAAATATTGTTTTTATGAATATTCACAAGCTATAAATTTTAAACTATTGCATGGCCAAATTGAAGAGACTACAAACCAATTATTAGAATTAAATAATAATAGGATAATAATCAATGATGAGATTGGTAATGGTAATTTTATTGAAAGGTTTTTAAAGGATTTGATAAAAAATATTAAATGTAATCTTTTGTTTATCGAAGATGATGAAGAAGAGATTGAAGAGGAGGTTGGTGGAGTAGAGATTAGTCAATTGAAGAATGAATCGATGGGTACATCAAGTGTTAATAAATTTGATTTGATCAACTCTTTCCAATTGGTTAATATCGAATGTAAGGATGATTTATTCAATTCATTAATGGAATTAAATAATAGTCAGTTACCACATCCATCACAGATTTTCTATGCAAATGCTTTCGATGCAGATTTCCCATTCTTTAGATCGTTGGTAGAGAAATTCTCGGAATCAACATTTTTTTTAATTGGTACACCAAATAAGAAGGAGGATTTGATCAATTGGATGTCCGATCATTTTAGTAATAATACAATATCAAACTTGGCAAAAGTTTACGTTATATCGATTGGTGATGATACCTATACAAAGGATGTTTTCTCTTTCCTTTCGCCCTATTCCGGTACAAATAGTAATATTGGAAACAGTTCGAATACCAATAATTCTTGGGAATCATTTAAAGTGTTGTGGAATAAAACTAAAGTTCAAAATGGAATTCAATCTTTAAATTTAGTTTCAGGTGGTACTGGTACAGGTAAAAGTCATTTCATAAAGTCGGAAATTAAAGCAAAGAATGGTGGTGGTAAAATTTTAACAATTCAGAAACCAAATGAACATACCGTATTGGTTAGGCCAGGATTTATGGTGGATCCATTGATAAAAAAAATCAATTCATTAAATGGTGCAACTAACTTCTTTATTCATTTCAATATTTCATGTTATGCCGATTTTCAAGAGTTTTCTCAATTCTTTTATCCTTTAATTTCATTCGGCTATATCTTTGGCAAACAAGATGGTGAACTTTGTAGTTTACCAAGTGGTTGTTTATTAACCATCTACGTTGAATTGGGCGATCCATTAGGTACAGACTATAGAAAGAATCTCTCGAGGAATACAATTCAATCACCCGATTACTTAAAGTATGTTAAAACATCCATTCCTTTAATATATCATCTTTCCGATACAGAGATGAGTAAAAAATATCTTGAAGCAGAATGGGTCCCTGGCGAAGCAGAATGGCGTGCTTTTGCATTCAGTAGTGATCATTGTTCATTCTATCAAAAAGCAACCATAGAGATGGGTCAAGATATTACTTTACCTCAATATTTGGATTATCTTAAACAAATGTTTAAAAGAAATTTCTCAAATATTGACATCGGTTATCTCTATGATCCAACCAAATATCCATTTAGAAAGAATTTCTTTTTAATGTTAAATGAACGTTTGAAATTTTTAGAAACTTACTATGAATTTTATTTGGTCATTTGTGATCATGACTTCCAAAATTCAAACACTAGCCTTCAAGATAGTCTCTTAACCTATCAAGAATTATATGAAGTTTTTTTGGTCGAAAGTGCTCAATTAGCAAATCCAGAATTTTCTCAACAAAAATTAATTTGGGAAAAACCACCATTAATCACAAATAGATCTATTGTAAAGGTTTCAAATAGTCAGCGTTCATCATCTTATACAAACTATTCATTATATACCGATGGTAAAATATATTCATCTAAACAAGTTGATTATATTGATTTCTCCAAAAATACAAATAATAATAATAATAATAGTAATAATAATAAAAACAATAATAATAATAATAGAAGTAGTGCAAGTATTTTAATTAAAGGTTTAATTGGAAAAAATAATAATCAATCATCAATGGATAAATTAATAGAATCAAAGATAAAGAAATTACCATCATATATTACGTTGGAAAATGCAAATAATGATACAAGATTATTCAATACAAAGATAGCATCGTCATTTGGTATTCAATCACGAACAAATATAGTTAGTGATTTAGCAAATCAATATGGTTTTGTTTTGACCCCAGAGTTATCGTTACGTTTATTCATTTTAAATAATAGAATTCAACATCATCATTCAATGGTTTTAACAGGTGATACAGGTGTTGGTAAAACAATGTTATTAATATTTTATTCGTTGTTAATTAATGCTGGCTTGAATGCAATACCCGATATCATATTCGAAATTAAAGATGTAATTTTCAAGTTCTCTAAAACTTTGGAAGGTTTTAAATTTTCTGAAAAATTGGAATTCAATAAACACTTTTCGATCGATGAAATTCTATTGGCTTCAAAAGAAATCTTCAATTTCGCTCCAACACACTTAAAAGAGAATAATGGTGAAAATGATCCAAGTAAACAACAACAAAAAAATAGTGATGGTAAACAACCAATTTCAGATCCAACATCACAATTATTTAAACATCAAAGTTCATTTATTAAAATTATTGAAGAGACTATTCTTAAGATTGTTGAAGTCTATCAATTAATTGATATCAATGAATCACCATCAATTAAAAATATAGTTAGAAAGAAGGATGCATCATTACTTGCAAATTATATAAATAATAGTAGAGCCGTGAAATTGGAAGTATTGTTACAACAATTGAAAGAAATTTGTACCGTTCCATTTAAAAGATTATTTACTCGTATCATTATGAATAAGAAGGTCAGTGGTGAAGATTTCAAAGCCACTGTCAATGGTATCATCAAAGAAAGTATTGAATTGAAAAAGATTGATCCAAACTTAAAGATGGTTGTTTTCATCGATGAGTATAACACATCCTGTGAAGAATGTTTAAGTTTAATTAACGAAATCTTTGTTGATTCTACTTTTGATGGTGAATATCGTTTACCTGATAATATATTTTGGATTGGTGCAATGAATCCATTAGTTGAAACCGTTGGTAATACTATCAATTACACTGGCGAGAATACAACTTTAACTGGTAGTGCAAATAGTATTAATAGTAGTGGTAATAATATATCATCATCAACAGCTTCCTCCTCATTGGATATAACTACAAGTAGTAATTATGAATTTGTTGTTCAAGAAACACCACCACCATTAAAACAATTGGAATTAGATTATGGTTCATTATCAATAAGTAATGAGAGTTCATTCTGTGCTAGTTTAATAAAATTGAATGAAACGAACATTATACCAGAGTTTTTAAAACTTAATTTAGAATATCCAGTAGTTCAAGTTTATTCTGATATCAGTGAAATGATTATCATTGGTCAAGAGTTTTTAAGAGCAGAAAAACAAGCTAGAACTCATGTATCTTTCAGAGATATCATTAGAGCCATCGATCTTTATCAATTCTTTGTTCATGAGATTGGTATAGAGATTTTAAAATCTTTCAATGAAAATATCACATCAATTCAAATTCATTGGTTGGCATTGATTTGCAGTGTTTCAATGACCTATATCCATAGATTAAATCCTGACAATAGAGGTAAAATGATTGATGGATTCAATCAATACATTCAAAAAGGTTCACGTAATTATTTAGATTCTTTAAAGAAATCAAATAATAATCAGTCTCCCGATGATTTTGTATCAAATATCTTCAAATCAATCATAAGAGGAGTTTCCAAAGAAACAACCATACCAAATGGTATTGCTAGAACTGAATCATTACAATTGAATATCTTTTTCACATTGGTTTCCATCTATACATGTATTCCAATTTGTATAGTTGGTCCACCAGGTTGTAGTAAGACACTATCATTTAGTATTGTAAACGATAATTTAAATAGTCATGGTTTAAATAAAAAGTCAAAGATCTATCAGTTTTTGAAATCCACCCAACCATTTAGATACCAATGTAATAATCATACAAGTGACACTGAAATTAAGGAGATCTTGGATAAGGCTATTAGACGTGGTGGTGTTATTATTGATCGTGTTAGAATGGTTGTACACTTGGATGAGGCAGGTCTTGTAAATGAAAATACATCACCAATGAAAATTATGCACGATTATTTGGATAAAGGTACTAGATCGAAAACTCCAATTACCATTATCATCCTATCAAACAAAATATTAGATGCCGCTAAAACCAATAGAATGTTATTGTTAGTTCATCCAAAGGAAGTTTCGCTTCAAGATCAACGTTCATTGGTAGTAGGTTGTTTATTTGATAATAGAATCGATAAACTAACCGATTATGAAGAGAAGATTTGTACAGGTTTATGTAATGCTTTCTCAGAGGTTAACACTCATGATTCATCATCGTTGCAAGATATTGATAACAACAGTAACCTTGTTACTAGTGTTGTATCCAATATCAATCGTCATCCAAAACTAAATAAGAGAATATTTGCCCAAAGAGATTTCGTATTCTTTTTGAGACACCTAAGAATATCATTGGAAAAAAACCATGGAAAAATTACGCCTGAGGATTTGTTGAAGTCATTAGAAAGAAATTTCATTGGTACCAAAATATTTAGACCACATTTAGAGTCATTCTTTAAACATTTAGGTTTTGATTCAAGTATCAGTCAACAATTGTTATCTTATGATAATACCATAGTTAGAATCAAAGAGAGTTTAGCGGATAAATTAGATATCAATAAAGATATTAATTCTCAAGGTTTCCGTTATATGATGTTATTAGATCCAACCGATAGTGAAACTTCCCTCCTAATTCTAAAAGAAATTGGTATTAGCCATACCGTTATTAGAGTTGGTGATTTTGAAAATGATCAAACCACCGATAGTTTATCTCATACAGTCAGCGAAATTAAAATCAAAATGTCACAAGGTGGTACAGTGGTTTTAGTGAACTCTCAATCGATTCAAGCTTGCTTCTATGACGTGTTCAATCGTTACTTTACCATCTATCAACAAGGTGACGAAAAATCATTTTTAGCACATCTTTCATTTGGCATTAATTCAATGTTTTGCCCAGTTCATCCAGACTTTAGAGTGATTGTACATTTACCATTGTCACGTTTAAATGTAACTCAATATCCTTGGTTAAATAGATTCGAAAAGTATATTTTATCAATGGATCAATTACTCTCTTACTCGTATTCAAAAGAATCACTGGAGAAAATTCAAAACTATCATGATCACCAAGAAAACACAAAGGTATTCTTCAAAAATCTTTTAGTTAGTGCTAAAGATTTCGTCAATGAAATTCATATCAGTAAACTTAATAGATCCTTATTATTTGGTTACTCAAAGAGCACAATTCAATCATTGGTGTATCAAGCATTTAAAAATAGCTCAAACTTTGCTCCATACACAATCTCTAAAGAAGATCTTTCAAAAATGTCTCATTTGCCATTAGATCAACAAATTAATCCAGCAACTCTATTGAATTTGAAATTATTACAAATCGCAAGACCAGAATCAGTATACAAATGTATAAAATCATTACCAAAATATTATGTTGAACAATATCTTTCAAATCAAGAGCATTTCAATGTTTATTTATTCTTAAAAAATTTAGTTGAGTCATTCAAAATGGAAAAACAACAATCTAAATGGATGGTTTTTACAAGAACTTCATTTTCACTTCATAGTATTAGGGATTCAGATAAAGATGATAAATTTTTATTATTGTTAGAATCAAATATTAATAGTGATGGTGGTAAAAATATATTCAAAGTTTTACAATTACATACATTTAAATCAAAGGTTAAGTGTGCGAAAGAGATTATAGATTTTTGTACATCCAATGAACAAATGGTGATGATTATAATTGCTGATATGTTGGTGGTTACAAATAATCAAATCAACTTTGTTCATGAAGTATTTGATGAACATTCTAAAGGTAGAAAACTATTGGTTTTCATCTCACATTTCCCACCAGAGTTTTCAATCTCCTCTCAAAATAATATCAATTCAATATTCTTAAATAATACAGAGTATATTTACATTGATTCATTAGGTATCAAAATAGATAATTCTTTAATTTCTGATAGCGCAATTAAAGGTGAATTCAAAGAAAATGAAAATCATGAAAACAAAGAAAGTGGTGGTAATAATAATAACACTATTAATAATATTGGTGAAATGAAATTTGATATTCGTGGTTGGATTAGTAAAGTTTATGGTATTACAGATACTAAACCATTAGATGAAATAACATTTTTAGAGAGTATGTTTTTCAAATACCTTTATCAAATCTCGAGTAGTATGACCAATGCATCATTAATTGGTTATATTAGAGTACCTAAACCAGCTGAATCTCATTTCTATTCAAATGCCAACAAAAGAGTTGAATATATAAAAACCATTTTCGAAAATAACAATTCTTGGGTTAAATGTATAATCAATCAATTCCTAAAGACTTGGAATGGTACAAATTTAATTACAAGTATTATTGCTGATGTCTCCACTGACATTGTTTCTACCAAATCAACACAATCCTTTTTTGAATCGATTATAAGCTCAATTAAATCATTCTTTTATCCTGTGATCTCACAAATCTTGAAACATTTAATCAATCATTACTCTTTCTTATCGATCTATGAAGTTCAACCAAACTCTATGGAACAAAAAATGGTTGAAAAGTTTATATCCAGTGTCAATTCATTAAAGATTTCAGAGTCTGTTGAAGAACGTTTTGAACCAATTAGAATACTACCACCATTGATACGTAATGTAAGATCAGAGCTATTACTCTATGATTCAATTTCGACGGTTATCAATCAACTATTTGATCAAACTCTATCAACATCCAAATTCATGAGTAACTATGGTCTCCTCTATAAAGAATTTTACCAATTGGTTTCAAAACATCCCATTAAACCTTTGTTAGATCATATTGTCACCGAGGAACCATTATTAGAAAGATTTAATAATGATTTCATTATTAGAACTCTTAGATTTGAACAAAAGATTTCAAAATTCTTTTTTAATTTAATTTATTCCTTCAAGGGCAAATTCTCTAATAGTAGTAGTGTTAAAAGTCATCCTATTTTAGATCTCTGGGTAACAAGTCATTTTGAACATAGATCTTTATTCTATTTAAAGAATATTCTTTTACCAATTATAAATTTAAGAGATGTGGACCTGGTTTCAGAATTATTAAAGATACCATTGAACATTGATACCAATAGAACAATTGAAGACTATAAAAGATTAATTGTTGATTTCTCTTTCAATCTATTATATGATCGTTTATTGGTTCTTTTGGATAATGCAAAATATCAGGAATCTTATGATGAAGATGTTTTCATAAATTGGATTTCAGTTGTTCGAGAAGTTCTAAATATTTCAAAAACAATCTCAAATGTTTTTAACTATTTAAAAAATGATGATAAGAAGAAAAATGATACTTATTTAAAAGCTATTCAAGTTTTCATTAGTTATTCAATTTTAATGGACTCTTGCATGACCTCAGTTAATTTTATTACAAATGAAGATGGAACAATAACAACAACTTCAAAGAATACCATGGATTTCACATCAAGCACTTTACATTCAATGGTGAAAATATATCCAAACTTTTTCATTGGTGAATTTAAAACAGATAGTTTTGAATCCATATATGACAATTTAATAACATTCAAACAATTAAAAGAAAAGGTATTGGTTGGTGATTTATATAGCTCAACATTACAAAAAACTTGTTTATTGGATATTTTAGATCCTATTGCAACATTATCTAGAGTTAATTTCTCACAGTTTATAAGTGTTCTAAAGGATCCAAAAAGAAATAGTAAAATTGAAATTCCAATTGGTTGGATTTGTTCAATTATTAGTGAATATGTTTCATTGGATCATTTGGAGAATAACATTAATAACTATCAATTCTTAAAAGAAGAAATTAATAAAAAGAGTAAATCCTGTTCAGATTTCTATCTCCCACCATTGGTATCGAAACCAACAGGTTTAAGTTTCAAATTTTTAGGTATTTCCGAGAAATCGTACACCCATAGCTTCAACCTATTGGAGGATTCAATTTATTATGTAGAGTTGGGTAGAATCAAATCAGAGGAGTTAAATGGTTTGTGCGCTTCTCATATGCGTGAAAAAGAATTAAAGGAACCATTTAGTAATATCATTTTAGAGTCAATCAACACTCAAATCGTTGAACAATTTGCAGAACAATTAAATTCAAATATTGACAGTGCCAAAGAAATGTTTGAGAAATCAAATATACTTAAAGAAACCCTTCAATCGATATTAGTGGCACCAGAGAATCCAGGTGGTAGAATATTAAGAGTTAAAAATTTCTATCATATGACATTAATCAACCATTTGAGTGAAACCACTATGACAAAACTATTAAGAGATGAGACTTTCCTTTCAACGTTTGGTTTGAAACATCTTCTATTAGAAGCTGATAAATCTGATGGCGACTCTGGAAGCTCGCAGCGTGGTGTAAATCTATCGAATAAAACAGAGATAGACTTCAACCAATTGAAATTCATCTATGACAGCAATAATAGCTATGGTGTCGTATTCAAGAAAATTGAACAACTCATTAATTCAAGTGATAAACCAGAGTTTGAAAAGCTAACAGAAACTTTGAATACACCAGATTATCAAGGTTTATTTAGAGCAAGTTTATTACTTATTCTCTATCAATACTATTTAGAGGAATTAGATTGTTCAGCATTTAAATATCTATTTGAATCAAAGGAACAAGAATCAACACGTAAATTCTTTGATCTTCAACTATTCACCGAATACTATTTACCTTTTATCTATCCTCAACAGAAATTGAATGAAAAAATTGGTGTTCATAAACTATTGATGAAACAAGACAATAAACCAAAAGAAGATGTCACTGCCGCTCAAATCACTATAAACTCAATTGCAATATCCATGGGTTCAAGTTCAAACACTTTTCTTTTCAATCTAACGAGACATGTTCAAACGGTTGCTGGTCAATACTTCCCTGCTTGTGATGTTGGTAATATATTTAGAGATTGTGCAATGATTTATTTGGATGGTCAAGATGATAACACCGTAACAATGGGCTACAACATCCTTTACAAGTATGTAGTTTCATGTTGTTCTTGGTCAGCTTTTACATTTACTGTTTCAGTACAACCAAAACTTACCGAATTCCTATTGAAACCACAAATTCATTTTGTTTCAAAATTGGACAAAAAAGATCATGTCTCCCTCACAAACTATCTTTGGAATAGAGCATTAACATCGATCAGTGAAGTGGTTAGAAGTACAGAATTAGCATCTTGTCTCTATGAACCTGGTCAATTTATTTCTGAATTTCTTTATGATATTTGGATAGATGGCCATACATTAAATAATAGTCAAATAACCCAATATTTCCGTTCACACTTTACCAATACAGTTCAAGTTTCCACTTATGAGAAATACCTTTGTAATACCATAAGCAGAATTAAATCTGATTCTAAAAGAAAAACTAATTTAATCAATATATTCGATCAAAGAACAGTGATATCCTCAAAGAATAAAGAGATAAAGATGAATATCGATTCAATTAGAAATGATTTCGTTCGCTCCTACGATAGACCCTACTTTAGTTTCGAAACAATCAATCAATTATGTTCAAATTCAAATGGTCGTAAGAATTTTGAGGTGCTAACGTTTATGTCCAATCAAATTCAAAAGATTTGTCTTTCGAAACATTTCGCTCCATTGGTTAATTTCATTGTGTTGTTTCATCAATTCTTTAAATTCCGTTTAGAAGATACTCAATTCAATTTCAACTTTAATCAATGTATTAAAATTATTTTAGATAAACAATATGAAACCGAAGAATCTGTTAAACCATTGAAATTGGCTTGGATTCATTTCACCAATGCTTGGTCATCAGTTATCAAAGAGATGAATATAATCGAAGGTGGTTGCGCACAAAGACCAGAATATGAAAAAGTTGCATTTCCTATCAACGATGAAACACCAATGTCAGTGATCTTATTCGATAGTGATTCTAATGGTAATGGTGTTATATTGAATCTAATCAATGGTTGGGTATCACACACTCAATCACCTTGTCTTAACCTTAGAAACGATGTACCAATGTCACCACACTTCAAAACTATTGCAGAAGGTTTCATACCGAAGGGTGTAGTCTATGATATCTCTGATCTTCCAGAGGGTGAAAATTATCTATTGTTGGGCTCTGATTTCGAACCAAATGACTATCATCAACTTATCTATAGAATATTCTCTCAGTATCAATCATTTGAAAAGAAATCAATGTCACCAGATTTTATCTCTATCCAAAATCGTATTATAAATAGATTCTTTGCTGGCAAAGGAGTAGCAGGCATTTTAGAAAATTATTCAAAACGTTTTCCTTTTCGAAAAGTAATCTCTGAACAAGATAGTGTAGTAAAAAAGAAGTTGGCCTCTTTGTTATTGGATGAAGAGATTCAATCTCTATCGAATCTAGTTAGAAATCTTTATATTGTAATTCAAAAATTATCAGAGGATTATTTCAAAGACATCGAATATCCCTATTTGAAAATTCATTTCGAAAGTATTTTATCCCGTCAAAATAATTTAGAAGATTTCGCTCAAAAACTATGTAACTTGGTTTCAAATATTATCAATTTAACCAATGAACAACAACCCATCGATTTGACTCAGTCGATTTACCATTTCCAAAGTTCAATTACAAAATATATCCCATCAGATTTAGCAATGAAATTACCATTGAATATAGTTGGTACTATCTCTATTATGTTGATTAACTCTTCATTGAAACAAAAAAAACTCTATAGAAACGTCTGTCCCGATCCCAAAATAGTCGACGAAGCTTTCATAAACTTTTTCAACAAATTTAAATCTGATATCATTAACTTGGCGGAAAAAGAAGTTGACAACCTATTGTTTCTTAGAAATATTTGTGAATATATTAGAGAGGTGCATAGTAAATTAGTTTCAAATGATGTTTTGAAAGAGATTTCAGTTTCAACCAGTGAATCTGTAACATTGGCTCAAATCATTCAAAAAAAAATACCAGAATTTTCCTTTCAAAACCACATGATTTCTAGAAAACAATTTTGTTTACCAAATACCCCAACTAGTTACTACAGAATTCTAATAAAAACAGTCACCGATATTTATAATCATATCAATCCAATGATTCAAGATAAGAAAAACACAGAAGTTTACTCGGAAATCTTTACATGTCATTTCTATTCAATCAATAGTCAAGATAAAATTGAACCAATCGTTGATATTGAATCAATAAGAAATTCTCTTGGCTCTCCAATCTTTGATAGAAATGACAACATTGAAGATAACAACGACGAAGATGAAAGTGAAAGTGATATTGAAGACTATAGCGATCACAGTGGTGAAATTAAAATCATTAAAAATACAACCAGAAAAATTGATCAAATTGATAATCATCCATTTAAACATTTCCTCTATTATTGGATTAGATATTTATCTCAATTCTCTGAATTGCTAAATATCAAACCATTGAAAAATAAGGATATCAAAATTTACAGTTTATTCAAATCTTTCAAAGTTCAATCTTTTAATCAAATCTATGATCAAAATTCGTCAATCTCTCTCAATAGATTAGATAAAAAATTATTACAAACTGGTTATCCATCAACTATATCACCAATGGAAACAATGGTTCATATTTTAAATGGATTAGGTAAACTCGATTCAACCATTAAAGGATTATTCTGTTGGAAATTTAATATCATATGTGATGAATGTCTACAAAATAAAGAAAATACCGAATTCTATGAATATATCAAATTAACTCTAGATTTAACAAATGTTAATGAAACTAATAGATCAATTCAATCATTATTAAAATCAATTCAATTCAATTCAATCAAAAGGTTTGTTTTTTTATATTTATTATTGCAGAAAAAAAAAAAAATTATTATTAATATTAATTTAAAATTATTCCAGAGATTGTAACCATAATAGTAAACCAGATATTAAATTGATTGAATCACCAGAATACATATTTATTGAAACAAAGAGGGTTAAAACTGGAAGTCTATTCAATTCAAATGTTATAATATTTGAAAACAATATCAATATTTCAGAGATTTTAGGTAGTTTTGGAGAAAATTTTAATGTAATTTATAATATTCAATCAATTCTTGTAAGTAATTAAAAAAATATCTTTTTTTTACAAATTCATTTCTAATAATTATAACAATTTATTTTTAGTACCATGGTTTCAAAAATGATGAATATAATTTCTTTACAAATAATCAAGGTCAATTCTATCATATTACAAATAGCTCTGTTGGAACATTTAATGAATACAATTTCCGAAAAATGGTAGAATCGAGCAACAACAACTGTAACTTTATCATTTTAAAGAAAGGTGGTATTATTAATCTAAGTCAGAGTAATCCTGTTGATCCATCACTTTTACAAAAACCACCTCTTCCATTTAGTGATAACGAAAAAGAGGATGATGAGGAAGAAGAGCAAGAAGAAAGCGATGAAGAGGTAGAAGACAGTGATGAAGAGTATGATGAGGAGATTGACGAAGATGAGGATGAAGATGAGGATGAAGATGAGGATGAAGATGAGGATGAAGATGATGAAGAGAATAACGAAGAGGAAAATAATGAAAATGATGAAAATGTTATTGAGCAAATAAATGAAAGAGGAAAAAAGAATGAAAATGAAAATGAAAATGAAAATGAAAATGAAAATGAAAATGAAAATGAATCATTACTATATAAACCTCAAAATGAAATCGAAGAGCACCCAGAAAAAGAATCTTATCAACAACAACAACAGCAACAACAACAACAGCAACAACCACAACCAAAGTCAACTGAAACCCCAGGACCACAAGTGGAGTCACCTAATTATAAAATTCTTTATGATAGAAATGCTTTTAAGGAATTTTTAAATACCGGATCCGAAAAATTCACACAAGAATTAAAATCACAAATGATTGACTTTGGAATCGATTGTTTTTCTGCAGTATTAAATTTAAAGAGTAAAGATTGGTCTGAAATTTCATTTTTACCAGTAGCAAATAGAAATAAGTTGATAAATGCCTGTAAAAAAATCTATAATGAAAGAGGGATTAAAAAAGGGTATCCTTTTTCTTCTCCTTTCGACGACAACGACAAAGAAGCCTACGAACAATTCCTAAGAGATATCATTTATGATAAAAAAACTATAAACGATGTTATCGAACTTGGTTTCGACTCATTTGCGTCATTAATTCCATCCGACGATGGTTGGGGAGAAATGTTTGATATTTTCAAAAATAAACTTAAATTTGCAACCTGTCACAATCTAATCAACCACATGAAATTGGCTGGAAAAACTGAATAAAATTAAAAATTATAAATAAATAGATAAAAAAAAAAAGAAAAAAAAAATCAAACAAATTAACATTTTTCTCTGACCTTTTGATATATCACAAATTGGAAATGGCAAATTATATTTAGTCTATTTTGAAAAAAAAATAAAAAATTAAAAATGTGTTTTTTTTTTTTTTATTCCTACAAAAATATTTTGAAGTCTTTGACGAAAATTTTTATATAATTGGCCATTTTGAATTTGTTGTGATTTTTCAGTACATATCCACCACAAAATGGTGAATTTGAGTGGAGTTGACTTTAGTGCAGATCTTGATAGTGGTAGTGTTTATTATAACAATTGTTCTATAGCTTATAATTTAAATGTTTTATTATCAGAATCTTGTGTTTCAAAAAATTTTAGGGAAATGAGTCTATATTATTCTTAAAAAAAAAATTGAAAAAAAAAGAATGAGTCTTTTTCTGCAATATTCAAGAATTTTATTTATAAATAAACTTTTTCTTGGCTTTAAAGAATCATTATAATATCCAATAACCAATTTCTTGAGACTTTAAAAAATCTTTATAATATCCAATAGACAATTTCTTTATAATTTTGTATAAAAAAAAAAAAATTTAAAAAATATAATATAATTATAAAGAAAATTGGCTAAAAAAAAAAAGAAACATGATTGGGTTTTTTTTAGAAAATTATGAAAAAAAAAAAAATTAAAAATAAATAAAAAAACAAAAACTATTTCATTAATATTATTTTTTATTAAAAAAAAAATCCTAGAATGTTTTCAAGAAATTGAGTATAAATTAAATTAAAAAAAAAAAATAGTCATCCTCATTATTATTCTTTTTTAAAAAATTTCAAAATGAAATTAATATACTTTATTTCCTTATTTATTTTAATTTCTATCTACAGTTCTGTGAATGCTCAACTATGTCCAAATTGTTTAAAGGAAAATGAATCTGTATGTCAAAATTTTATTTAATTTATATCAAAAAAAAAATTAAAAAAAATTAAAAAAAAAAAAAAAAAACAAAAACTGAAAAAAAAATTAATTATTATTTTAAAAAACAAAAAATAAAAAATAAAAAACAAATAAAAAAAATAATAAAAAAAGTGTAACATTGATAAAAACTCATTAGATACATGTGAATCTGGTACTTCTTGCAGAAATATCTCAAATGGAGGTGGTTATATATGTATTTCTTATTTAGAGGAGGGAGAAAAATGTGGCCCAGAGACTGGTCAATGTATACCTGGTAAGATATTTATTTAAAAAAAAAAATTTTAAAAAAAAGTGTAAAAATAATTATTGACTTGATTTTTTTTATAAAGGTAAGAGATGTCTAGAAGATGTTAATGGTATTTACAGATGTTTAGATTATTCATTTTCGAATGTTGGTGAAGAGTGTACATTAGATTCAGATTGCTCAACATATGAACTTAATTGTATCAAAGGAGTTTGTAAATTGAATGCAACTAAAACCTGTTTATATGATGATGGTAATTGCCAATATGATGAATATTGCTCATGTCCATCGACCGATTGCTATTGTAAACCAATAAAAACAGAGGGTGAATCTTGTAATACTGACCAGGAATGCCTTGGAAATTTGGATTGTATTTTATCAATTTGTACAAAGTTAAAACTCCTAACAATAGGAAGCATTTGCAGAAAATCATCTGAATGTGATTATAATAATGGTTTATATGTATGTATCAAACCAAATAAAAATTTAAAAAATTATTTATTAACAAATTTTTTTTTTTTTTTTACCAGTGCCCAAACGGTACTTGCCAAGAATTTGTTGAACCAAAATCAACATCATGTAATCCAAATTCAACATCTACTAATCAATGCCCAGAATTTCAATCATGTAGTTGCTCAGATGGAACATGTTACCAAACCAGTGTATATCCACCACAAACATACCTATTTACCAAAAAAGATTTAGTCCAGTGTGCATATGATAATGGTTGTTCAGTAGCTTATGATTTTAATGTTTTTTCTTCAAAATCTTGTGTGAAAAAAAATTGTAGAAAACTAATGTGTGAATTTAGATCTCAAACCCCTTTCAAAGGGAAACAAAAAGGTGATGATTGTGGAAGAGAAGCATATTTTATAGACCTATTGTGTAATTCTTCATTTAAAATCACCCAATCAATAGCTTCTTTATTAATAATTTCATTTATTTCTTTTGTATTGATTTTTCAAAATTAAATTAAAAAAATAGATATCTTATTCCAAGAATCTGTTCACTTAAAATTAACTTCTTTATCAATAATTTACTTTTGTAATGTTTAATAATTTTTAAGAATAAGCAATAATATAAAAAAAAAATGGTTATCTTTGTTTGAATTTAAAAAATTATTTCATTCATAAAATCAAATTTTAAATTTGGTTTGAAAAATTTTTATAGAAAAAAAAAACAAAAAAACGTTTTATTTTTTACAATATTAAATCTTTTTTTTTTTTAATAACTTGTATTGGTATTTTTTCTTTTTTTTTTTTTTTTTTTTTGCGTGACTTTTTTTTAGTACCTTGGTTGGTAATGATTTTTTTAATACCTATCCAACCCGTTTTGAAGTGGCAGGTGAGCTTGTTGAAGTACCAAAATCATCACATGCAATCATTTGTGAGGATATTATTAAAAATAATCTTTTAGTTTCTTTTATCATTCAAACTGGTGGATTTTATTATGGTGTCTGTATCAATGATATTTGTGCTTCTACCTCTGCCATTGCAGTAAACATTTAAATCACCTAAACCACCTGATCTACATTCCATTAAAGCAATTGAATTATCATTACAATTTAAAAATAAAATTGAACTTTTCTTTGAGACAGTAGAATTAGTATTTGATGAAATTGAATCTAAATTTAAAAACATACTATTATTAATAATTTTATTATATATTTATTAAAAAAAAACACATACCAAAAAGAGTCATTTTTTAATGAATATATTAGTATTAATAATTATATAATAAAAAATTCTTTATTAAAATGAGTTGAATTAATTGCAAAAAAAGAATTTTGAAATGTGTAAAAAATTGTAAAAGTATTATTTTTTAACCAAAACATTTTTTCTTGAATATTTTATTTATAAAGCAATCAGAACATATTTTTCAAATGGTTATGTCAACAAATTTACAAGGTTTTATATTTTTCAATTTTTTTTTTAAAATTTTCAATATAAACTTTTTAAATAAAATAATAAACAAAATTATAAAGATTTGAGTGAATAAATTAATTTTTTTTTAATGTTTATTTTTTAAAAATAACTTTTATAATTATTTAAAATTGCAAAAAGTATAAAAAAAACAATACCATTATTAGATAGTATTTTGGAATATTCTTACAAGAGCTATTACTTTCAACATTTGTTTCTATTAATTCATTCGAGCTTGAGTGATGAATAAAGGGTTGGGGTGTTCCTCTTTTGTGTAAAGGGGTTGGTGTTGTGTTTCCTTCAGATGAAGATGAAGATGATGATGTGTCAATAATTGGCAATGGTGATAATGAATGACCTTGGCTTTCATTTATTGATGATTGTAATGATTGTGATGATTGTGGTGATTTAGATAAAGAAGATTGGAATGGTGATTCTGGTGGTGATTCTGGTGATTGAGATGGCTTATTATTTTGGTTATTTTCATCACTATTCTCTGTTGATTCATTTATACCACTAGATCCTTGAATAATATCAGATGAAACTTCAATTGGCTTTGGTGGTGTGGTAGACTCAGTGATAGATAATGGTGTCGAAGATGATAATGGAGTTGATTTTTCCTCTTCTGATGGAGTTGATGTTGGTTTTTGATTTGGTTTTGATGGTGTTGGTGTTGATGTTGGTGTTGGTGTTGATGTTTGAGGTTGAGTTGGTGTTGGTGTAGGTGTAGGTGTAGGTGTAGGTGTAGGTGTAGGTGTTGGTGTTGGAGTTGGTGTTGGTGTTGGTGATGTAGTTGAATTTGGATCTAATTCTCCACATTTTACTTTAATGAAAGAGTTCATTTCAAACCAATCACCATTGCAAGTGAAAGCTCTTGTCATTTCGAAAGCATTTGATCTTGTTGAGCATTGTGTATTTTTATAAATGTCAAAAATATAACCATTACCACTTAATCTTTTTCTGAGGGAAAATGAACGTAATAGCTGATCTTGATGATTGACATTCTCATCCTTACACATTAAATAACTGCATCTATTGGCAAGAGTTATATTCTTTATCATATTACCATCTTTACAATTTAAACTGACACTAATAATTGTATTGTCAATCGTTGGTTTCTTATCATTCGAATATACTTGTCCAACCAATACATTTAAAAATAATAATATTACAAATAATAATTTCATTTTTTTTTTTTTTTTACTGTAAATATAATTATATAATTATTTTATTGTTGTAATCTATAATAATTTTTATTGTAATTTATTTATCTAAATTATTCAAATGTAATGTTATTTTTTTTTTTTTTTTTTTTTTTTTTAATTGTTTTATAAATAAAAGGTAACTGTATTTTTTTTTTTTTTTAAAAAATATTTTTAATAAAAAATTTTATTTTCTATGGTTATTAATCTCTTAATTGTGTAATTTTACAATTAAAAGATAAATTGGATTTAACCTTAAATAATTTTTTTTTTTTCGACACAATAGTTGTTGGATGTGTAAAAAAAAAAAAAAAAAACATTTCAAACCAATTTTGTGAATCGTAATCAAAACAATACTTTAAAGGAAAATTGGTTAAGAAAAAAAAAAAAAGAGGAAAAAAAAAAATAAAAATAATAGAAAATTTCAAATTATTATATTATACATAGATTTTCAAAGATACTATCAAATAAAAAAAATGCTACTATAAAACAAATAAGGTAGTATTTGATATTTACATTAAATTTCCCAAACACATATTTTTCTACCTAAAAATAACCATTGGTTTCATATATTTATGGGTGTATATTTTGAATGTTTCTATTTAGGTTACAAAGCCAACTCGTATCCTATTGCGTTAAAATGCACACATATAAATAAATTTTTATTTAACAAATACAAGTATCATATTTTTATATAAAATTAAAATACATAACACCCGTTTGTGCATATCATTATTATAATTGTTACCAATTGTGGAATTTTCAAGATAAAATTTTTTTTTTCTTTTTATTTTTGACAGTTGGCTTATCAAAAAAAAAAAAAAAAATAAAAAAAATAATAAAAAAAATAAAAATTTAATTTTTTTTTAAAAAAATTTCAAAAAATTCACACTTTTTCTTTTTTTATCCATTATTAGTGCGTCTTTTTTCTTTGTTTTTTTTTTTTTTAACAAATAGAAAATACCACACCACATTATGTATAAAAGTAAATTACAAAATAATCAAGATGAGCATTTACAACAACAAAAGGATTTTCCAATTATTTGTGAAAAATGTTTAGGTGATAGTCCCTATTTAACAATGGTATGATAATAATTATAATATTAATAATAAAAAATAATAATTTTAACAATAATAATAAAATAATTCTAACTCTCTCTATTTCTTGTAATATAACCCCTTTCGCATATACCCATATTCAAATAAATATATTTTTTACTTATAAAAAAATAATGACGACAATAAATAAATCAAATAAATAAATCAAATAAATAAATAAAAAAAATATAAAAGACTAGATCAGAGAATGATAAAGAATGTAAAATATGTACAAGACCATTTACAGTATATAGATGGAAGCCAGGTTCAAGTTCTAGATTTAAAAAGACAGAGATTTGTAAAACGTGTTCACAGGTAAAGAATGTTTGTCAAGTTTGTATACATGATTTAGAGTTTGGATTACCAGTTCAAGTTAGAGATGCAGCATTAGCAGCGAACCAATATGATAATTCCTATGTAACGGATATGGGTATTGAATATCAAGCAACAGAGAATCAACGTTTAATCGATAATGGTTCAATATCATATGATAATTTTCAACCAAGTGATATTGTTACAAAATTAGCAAAAACAATACCAAAATCTAACAACAACAACAACAACAACAACAATAATAATAATAGTAATAAAAACTATGATCCTAATGCACCAAAAATATGTTCATTCTTTCAAAAAGGTAGTTGTAATCGTGGTAATGAATGTCCATATAGACATGATTTAAATGATAGTAATAATCCAGAATATTCCAATCAAAATATTAAAGATCGTTATAATGGTGTAAATGATCCTGTTGCAAATAATATGTTAAATAGAATACAACAACAAAAGCCACCAAAGAAACCAATCGATGAATCGATAACAACATTATTTTTAGGTAATTTAGATTTCGATAAAATTAATGAAGATCATATTAAAAATAATTTATTTGTATTTGGTAATATTAAAAAAGTGAAATTAATTGAGCATCAAAAATGTGCTTTCGTAACATTTGAAACTCGAGAATCTGCAGAATCTGCAATTGACTCTTTATTCAATAATTTTAAAATTGATAATTGTGAAATTAAAATTAATTGGAGCAAATCAAATAAACCACTTCCAACTAATACAAACAATAATAGTAATAATAATAACAATAATACATATCACCCTTATCAACATCCAAATAAAACATATTCTAAAACAGCAGAATCAACAACTCCTACAACTACACCAACTGAAAATACAGAAGAAAAAGAATTATATTCATCATTACCAACCGATAAACCAAAACCAATTACAATTATGAAACCAATGGGAATTAAATCTTTCCCATCTTTTAAAATTAATCCAACACCAAATACTTCATCGTCATCGTCATCATCATCTACAAATAAACCATATTACTCATCAATGGATCCAAGTAATTATGGTAGTAAATATAGTTCATAAATAAAACTTTTTATTTATTTTTAAAAATTTTAAAGAATAATTCTGTGATTAGAATTATTTTATTTTATTATTTTTTTTTTCTTTTTTTTTTAAAGATTAACCTAAAATTCTTGAAATGAAATTAATACAAATATGAGCCCATAATAATAAACCTCTAGATTTTGAAATTAACCATAATAGACCATATGATGATGAGCAATGACAACTTGAACATTCCCACCATTCAGAACATAAAAATGAGATCGTGATTGCCAATATGAAATGTGTTAAACCTTGATAAAGTTTATAAATTCTATTATCCTATTTTTATTAAAATATATACAAAGTTAATATTAATTTAAATCATTTAATTATATATATATATATATATATATATATATAATAACTTACAATATGAAGTATTGAAATTGATTTCGCAAAATAGTTAATAAACAATTGGCCAATGAATGAGATAATTAAAGGATAATATAAAATAGAGATTAAATAATTATCTTTAATAAAAGATTGTTGATCGATTGGTAAGAAATGATCTTTAAAACGTAATATACAATCCAATGATACAATGTAGACAAAAGATATCAATAAAGCATCGGAACGTGCAAATGAAAGAAATGTCTTTTGTCTAAGATGTGGTACTTGTTTTCTATTTCTATAAACGATGATATACTCCCAAACTAACCAAACCAAACCCAATGTAGCGTAGATGTAAAGTAATTGATTGCTCGATTGTGATTTACCACTTAAGTTGTTAGTATTAGTACTAAGATAAAGTATTCTAAAAATCCATTGATACTTTTGTAAGATTGTTTCTGTGATTGTTGTTGCCTCTTTTGTTGATGATGCTAATGATGTCTCTAAAAATTCAGGTGAGCATGATAACATCGAATTTGCTACGAATATCATTGCAAAAAATATTATACCAATCCATCTTAAAATTGAAAATGGTAGTGGATCTTTTAAAACTCTTTGTTGTTCAAATATTGAGTTTAAATTAATTGGAGATTGTGATGGTGTTGATTCGTTCAATTGATTCTCTACTGGTTTTGGTTCTAATTCATTTCTTAACTCACTAGTGTGACTTTGAATGTAACTCAAACGATTACCTGTGTTGCTATTAATTCTTTTCTTTCTTGCCTCTCTTCTTCTCTCCTCTAATGTCATAGTTGATTCATCATTTTTTTCTGTGGCTGTTGTTGACTCCATATTCTATCTCTTTTTTTTATTTTTATTTAAATTATTAATTATTCGATTAATTGGATGAATAAATAAAAAAATAAATATAAAAATAAATATAAAAATAAAAAAAAAAAAAATATGAAAAAAAAAAAGGTGTGAAGTTTTTTTCATTTTTTTTTTTTTTTTTTTTTTTTTTTTTTTTTTTTTTTTTTTTAAATCCAAAAAAATAAAAAAATAAAAAAAAATGGGAAGATCATTGTTTGACTTTTTAAAGAAAAATTTAAAATTAAAAAATAAAATAAAAAGTTTAAAATCATTTATTATTCTCTTTAATTATTAATAGATCATTTTGGATATTAGTATTAATATGGTTATAAATGATTTATTATTATTCTATTTTTTTTAATAAATAACAAAAAAGAAAAAATAAAAAATAAACTTGAAATTAATTTTTATTTTTTTAATTTTAAATATATTTTAATATTTTTGGTAGAGTCAAATAAATCAAATAGATATTTTATTTTTTATTATTTGAACCTATTAACACATTTTTTTTTTTATTTTAATTTTTTTTCAATTTTAAAATGCGCCAAAATTTCAAAAAAGCGAGATCTCGACAACAGCTAATTTTTCAGAAAAAATAAACTTTTTTTTTTTTGTTTTTTCGATTCATTAACATCACCACAGTGGTACACTACAATTCAAATTTATACAACCAACAATTAACGGTTCACAATCTATTATTTTTTTTTTTATTTTTTTTATTTATTTTTTTTGTTATTGTTTTAATACTAAGGTGTGTTAATATTATTTATTATTTTTTTTTTTTAATTATTTTTTTAATTTCATTAATTTTATTTTATTCCGTGTAAACACTTCAACTATACTTTTTATAATATATACTATTAAATCAAAAAAAAAAAAAAAAAAAAAAAAAATTTAGAAAATAAATAAAATTAATAACAAGTAAAAAAAAAAATTAAAGTAATAATATAATATATATTGTACATAAATTCTTATTTAAAATAAAAACATAAAAATAATGTATTCAAAAGAAAAATTAAGTACCTTATCAAAAGACGATCTTTTAAAGATTTGTAGAAATAATAGAATTCATATTCTGTTAGCTGAAATTGAAAAGGTAATATATCATTATACTATTAAAAAAAAAAAAAAAAAAAATCAAAGAAATATATTAATGTATATAAAAAAAAAATATAAAAAATGAATTATAAAGCCTGAATTAATCTCCAGTATCCTAAGATATTTTAGAAGACAATCAAGATATCTCCAACCAGAAACCAATAATAATGAATTGACACTTGATCAATTGGAATCATCAAATAACACAAGTACACTAAAATCATCATCTGAAATCTGTCCAAATTTAAATAGTAATAATAATAATAATAATAATAATAATAATAATAACTCATTATATCCAACGCTATCAGATATTAACAATAATAATGAGAATAGTTTAATTAAATTATCATCATCTCTTTCAAACTACTCTTTTAATGGAGAGGTATCGGCATATAAACCACCAGCAATACCGATTTCAGTTGCATTGGTAAGAAGAAAAACTATATTCAAGAGTAATACAAGCAGTAATTATAATAATTTCGAGATGACTTTAGATTTAAATTCATCAAATGTAGATTTAAACAATTATCAAAATACTGGTTCACATTGTACTGATGATAAAAAATCAATCATTAAAAATATTTTAAATAATAATTTATTAATTCAATCACAATCATTAACATCATCAACCTCAACCAATACATTCCAACAATCAATAACGGCATCAACTACAACAGCAACATCCTCGGAATCATTACCACCACTTCAATTTCAACCACCATCAAATATTAGTAGCAATATAACAAGTACAACCAATATGGTATTACCAACCAATCCATCCGATATCTCATTCCAATCACCATTGTCACCTTCTGCTCAGAAAGAACAAGACTCTATCGTTAATCAAATTGCATCTTTAGATTTAACTAAAGTATCACCAAGAAAAGTAGATTATAATAATAACAGCACCAATATTAGCATGGTTCAATCACCCCTACAATCTGAAACAACAACACCAGTAATCACATCACCACTACCACTATCACCATCAATATCATCACCAATGAAAGGTTCAACTAATAATTCACCAAACTCTAAAACCAATAAATCACCAACGAACGATACTACTGTCGTACCAGTACAAGCAGAGAATAGAAAAGATAGTATTATGGCATTTAAAAAGAGATTATCTTTAATGAAACTAAAGTTAGTATTATCACCTTTTAAAGTGTTTTTTGTTTTTTTATTTTTTTATTTTTTTATTTTTTTTTTTTATTCTTTTGTTTTGTTAACAGTATCTAATACATTTAATTCATTTAATAGGGATATGTCATCAAAAAAGAAAGCAACCACTACTAGTAGTAATGATACAAGATATGCAGAAACATCAAGACCAATTCCAAAACTAAATCCACATCTATCAAACAATAAACCAAAAGGAGTCGCACAACCTCCAACAAATCCATCATCAAGAGTGATAAAGAGACCAGACTTTGATAAGATTCATCAAGCTGCCTTCGATAAATTACCTTCAATTGTTGATTATGAAGCAAAAAGAAAGGATTTATGGTTGAAATTAGGTTTTACAACAGTCCCTCCATTTGTTTCAAATAGTGATACTCCAACTGCTACTTCTACTACCACTACAACTGATCCAGAATCAAATAATAACAATAATAAAAATGATAATGAAAATAATAATAATGATCAATCAATTGATAATCATATGGATATGTCAATTGAAAATACCAACACAACACCACCAAAACCAATACAACCACAAATATTTAAACCTTCTTCAACTAATTTCAATCCAATTAATCCAATTACGCCAAAGAAAACAACAACAACATCATCATCGTCATCCATTTCAAATCCTTTCCTCTCTTCAAATATTAATTTATCAAGTGTTAAAACTCCAACTAAATTTAAGTCTAGTCTTTCTAGTACATTATCAATTCCACAAATGTCCTCAGCTGCAATGGCTGAAGCTAATAAAACACCCTCTAAACATTCTTCAACAGTTTCTTTATTAATGAATAAAAATTTAAATAATACCACGCCTACCAATAATAATACAACTACAGCTACTATAACACCAACTACAAATCAAAACCCAACCGCTACATCTTCATTATCATCATCAAAAACAACTACACCAACTATAAATGCTGTTAGAAAACCGGCTCTTCCAAGTTTTACTTCAACAAAAACTTCAACTTTACTAAGCAAACCAGCATCAATAACAACTACCATACCATCATCTCTTATTTCAAATAAATCAACAACACCCACAACCTCTACATCATCAAAGTCAACAACTGTAAATATGAAACCAACTTCAACCAAATCCACATTAAATTCCACAATAAAACCAAAATCAACCACCTCAGCCACATCCACCTCAACTTCAACAACATCCACTGGTGCCAGTAAACTACCATCATATGCACAACCAACTTTTGCTTCAAATTTAAATTCAAAAGTGGCAACAACAACCACCGCCACCAAACCATCATCAACAACACCATCATCGTTAACGTCAAAAACTAGTTCATTAAAATCAACCACACCAACAAGTTCTTCTGACAGATTGAAATCAAAATTAATATCAACAACATCTTCTTTAACACCAAAATCATCATCAACAAGTTTATTATCAACAACACCATCATCTCAATCGCCTTTAACCAATATTACAAATACACCACCAAAAGAAACTTCAACAACTACAACACCAAAACCAAGTATTTTTGGTAGTACAAAATCTTCCACAACACCTTCATCACCTGGTAAAATAAAGAAAAGAAAGAGTATAAAATCTACTGTCGTAATTTCGGGTACTGAAAAAAGAACAATGACACAAAAAAAGACATCTGATCAATCTCATGATTCTTTAATTCAAAGAAAGAGATTGGAACAACAAGGGATAGCCACAAAATAAATACAATAAAATTAATTTAAAAATAAATAAAAAAATCTATAAATAGTTTTATATATATCTTTACAAAAACAAAATTGCCTGTATACTTTTATTTATTGGATTTTAATTTATTGATTTTTATTTTTTAATTTTTTTTATTTTAAAAATTAATTATTGTTGAATTAATTCTTTTTTTTTTTTTTTTTTTATTATTTAATTTTAAATTATTTATTCATCAACATTATCAAGGAAGAAGTAATTACCGGCAGATTTTTGTTCATTATCTTTAATTGAATTTAATTTGTTAATTCTTGGACGGAAATTGGATGGATCACGACGGAAAGTAATTTCGAGTGATTTAAGGAAAGAGTTCATACCAGTGAGGAGGGATTGTGGGGCGTTAGCAACACAAGAAACACCTGGAATACCTTCATAAACGATAACACGATCAGCTAAATAAGTGGCCATAATGAAATCGTGCTCTACAATGAAACCAGATTTACCTGCGTGGAGAATGAATCTCTTGATGACTTTAGAGACGATAATACGTTGTTCAGAATCTAAATAAGCAGATGGTTCATCGATAAGGTAGATATCAGCTGGTTGACCTAAACATAAAACGATGGCAACACGTTGTAACTCACCACCAGATAAATTGAGTACTTGATTGTCGATAATGTTATCGATGTTCAATGGTTTAACAACATCGGATGTGAATTGTGGATGAAGGAAAGTGTCACGAATACGTTTATGAATCAATTCTCTTACAGAACCTGGGAATTTTGGATCGATCTTTTGTGGTTTGTAACTGACATTCAACTCTGGGACTTGAGCATCGGTATCGGATGGCATGTGACCAGCCAACATTTTGATGAAAGTGGTCTTACCAGTACCGTTTTGACCTAACATAACAATGATTTCAGAATCTGTAAACTCACCTGCTTTAATCTCCAATTTGAAGGTACCCATTGTTTTGGTCATAGATGGATACTTGTAGTTACAATGTTTCTTGACCTCCTCTTCGTTCTCTGCAGTCTCTGAGAATTTAAAGGTTAATGCATCCTTACGGAATCTCATGTTTTCGGTATGAATATAACCACTAAGGAAAATGTTAATACCTTCTCTTACAGAGAATGGCAATGTTACAACACCATAGGCACCTGGTGCACCATAAAGACAACAAATAAAATCTGATAAGTAATCTAAAACACTAAGATCATGTTCAACTACAATAATATAATTTTGTGCTTCAATTAATCCTCTAATAACTTGAGCTGCCTTTAATCTTTGTTTAACATCAAGATAACTTGATGGTTCATCAAACATATAACTATTTTTTTTTTTTTTTTTTTTTTTTTTTTCAAAAAAATTACAAGTTAATATTAAATTTAAAATTATTTAGGTATGTAAATAATTTTAGTTAGTAACTTACACATCAGCTTTTTGAATTGCAACAACAGCAATTGCAAAACGTTGTAATTCACCACCAGAAAGTACTGGTACAGTTTTATGAAGTGCTTCTTTTAAGTCGAGACTATCGATCATATTTTGTTTATTATCTTTTTCGGATTTAGCATCAAGGATACTACTAACGGTACCAGTTACAGCCTTTGAAAGATTATCGACGTATTGTGGTTTGATGAGTGCTTTCAAATCTTCACCGAGGATTCTAGTGAAATAAGATTGAAGTTCACTACCACGGAAGAAGGAGATGATTTCATCCCAAGTTGGTGGATTATCGTAGAGACCTAAATTTGGTTTTAATTTACCAGCCAACACTTTCAAGGCTGTTGATTTACCAATACCATTGGTACCTACTAAACCTAATACTTGACCTGGACGTGGTGTTGGTAATCTGTGAAGTTTGAAACTGTTTGGACCATAACGATGAGTGGTGTCTTTTGATAAATTCTTTGGTAAATTGATGATTTGAATTGCTTCGAATGGACATTTCTTTACGCAAATACCACAACCATTACAAAGTTCCTCAGAGATGTATGACATCTTTGAGGTTGGTTTGACCTCTATACAAAGTTTACCCATCTTTACTACTGGGCAATACTTTTTACATTCTTGACTACACTTCTTTGGTTTACATCTATCTGCATTTACAATGGCAATTCTAATTGCGTCATCATTACTATTTGACATCTTTTCTTCTTTTTTTAACTATTTAAATAATTATATTCTTTTTATAATTATTGAAATAATTTGGTGCGTGCAAAACGAAGTAAAAAAATAAAAAAAAAATAAAAAAGAAAAAATAGAAATTTTTTTTTTTTTTTTTTTTTACCGAAAATTTTTTTTTTTTAAAAATAAAATAAAATAATTTTTTTTTTTTTATGTGTATCACACATTCTTACTTATTTATTAAAATTTTCTTTAAAAAATAGCAGTTATTTTTTTTTCAATTTGTTTTTTTTTATATTTTTATATATATTTTTTTTTTTTTTGGTCAAAAAATTTGCAATAATTTTTTTTATTTTTTTTATTTTTATTTATTTACTTTTTTTATTCTATCTTTTAATTTTTTTATTTATCGTGATATTTTATATATTTTGAAACAAAGTGAGGATCTAAATTTTTTATATAGCGAGCATATTTATCACAGAAGATAGTTTTTAGATTTTTTGGGATTGTATTTATATCGAAAATTGGTAAGAAACCATGAACATGGATATAGGTTAACATAGGTGGTAAACAATTTATAGGAGATAAATCAATGGTTCGATTACTATAATTGATAAGGGTTAAAGATTTTAAATTTGGTGGTAAAACCAATGGAGCTATTGCATTTGAAGATTTAAAAGTATAACATATCGTTAAATTCTCTAATGAACTAGGAAATAAACCAATTGTTAATGGATGATTATAACCACCTAAATCCAATTTTTTAAGAGTATTTGGTAATGATGATAATGTTAAAATTTGATTAAATCCACTTCCAAATTTTAATGTTTTTAATTTATAATAGATTTCATTAAATCCACCTCCTCCACTACCACCACCATCATCAATTGGTAATAATGTATTATTAAAAATAATAGATTGATTATAATACCAACCAAATTTTAATGATTTTAAATTGTTTGATTGATTTTTAAATATTAAACGATTTAATAATGATTGATTAAAATCTTGTTCAAATTTTAATTTTAAAAGATTACTTGGTAAACTGTTATTTTGAATCTCTTGATTGAAGTTTATACCAAATGATAATTTAGTTAAAGATTTGGGTAATGAATTTTCATTAATAATTTGATTATAGTCATTACCAAATCTAATTGTAGATACATTTTCAGGAATATCACTACTATTTATAGTTTGATTAAATTCATTATCAAAAGTAAGTGTTGTTGTTGTTCTTGGTATTTTCACTATTATTGATTGTGTTGTTGTTGTTATTGTTGTTGTTGTTGTTGTTGTTAATACACTATATGAGGGTAATAATGATCTATTATTATTTGAATTGAATGTAAAATTTAAAGTAGTTACTGATTTTGGAATTGATTTTGGTTCAATTAAACCAAAATAATTATTATTTAATTTTAATATTACTAACGTTGATGGTAGTTTATGTTTAATAAGAATTGGTTGTTGAAATGATGTGCAATATTCTAAATCTAAAGTTTTAATTGATTTAGGTAACCAACTAGAATCTAATGTTTGTCTAAAATCTCTACCTGTAAATGTTATACTAGTTATATTATCATGAAGTATAAATTTTCTAAAAGGTGAACAAAATATTACATTACTAAATTCTAAATTTGTAACAGTGTTTGGTATACAATAATCATCCATTTCAATTGAGAATCCAGTTTTAAATTTTATAGATTTTAAACCATTTGAAAATGTACCTTGGGTTATATGTAGTTTATCATTTCTATTATCTATTAAATTTATTGATATTAAATAACTTTTAAATTTATAATTTCTATATTCTTCAATTCCTTTAAAATTAATATCAATCTTATTATGTAAATTATATAACCTTGTATGAAACATTATTTCACTTCTTATTACAATATTATTCCAAACCTTTTTAAATAAAGTATAATTAATTCCTTTATCAATTCCTTTATTAATTAATTGTTTACTATTATAATTATTATTATTATTATTATTATTATTATTATTATTATTATTATTATTATTATTATTATTATTATTATTATTATTATTATTATTATTATTATTATTATTATTATTATTATTATTATTATTATTATTATTATTATTATTATTATTATTATTATTATTATTATTATTATTATTATTATTATTATTATTATTATTATTATTATTATTATTATTATTATTATTATTATTATTATTATTTATAATATATCTTTTATTGTTTTCAATTATTATAAATATTGAACATTTATTTTTAATATTTGTAAGATCGTTATTATCATCTTTTAAAGTAATATTATTTATCAATGGTTCATTATTATTTTGATTTAATGATTTTATATTATTATTTATTAAATCAAACTGTAATTCATTTAAACCGAAATTATCTTTAAAACCATTTTTAAGATAATTAGAATAACAATAATTTTTTAGATTCTCAATTGAGATGTATAAACCATTAATAGATAAAATAATAATACAATCTATTAAAGAAAATTCATTATGTGGTGAACCATGTCCACTATTTAATAACCACTCATATACTTTCTTTTCCATTTATAATCATCCCTTTTCTTTTTTTTTAATTTTTTTTTTTAGTATTACTATATTTTATGATGTAAAAAAAAAAAAAAAAATAAAAAAAAAAAAAAAAATTACTTTTTTTATTTTTATTTTAATTTTTATTTTTAATTTTATTTTTTTAATTTCACAAAGAAATTTTACATTCTGAAATTTGATGACTCAATACCAAAAGAAAATAAAAGATTTTTAAATTTCGTATTTTTACGAGCTTTATTTTTTTCTTTAAAATTACCTTATCAATTTATTTTTTTTTTTTTTTTTTTTATTTTTTTTTTTTTTTAATTAGAATTTGCATATATAATATATTGGGAAAGATCACATGATTCAAGAGATTGTTTGAAACCATCAAAAACAGTGATATTTTTAACAGTTTTTGGAATTGAACCACTCATTAAAGGTTTTTTGATGTCATATAAAAATAATCTTTCAACTCCTTCAGGAATAATGCCTGGCGATAGAAAATGGTCGAAACCATCACATAAAATAACATTCTTGACACTGGATGGAATTGAACCCACAATTAATGGTTTTTTTATATTATAGAGGTGTAAAATCTCTACACCCTTTGGGATTAAACCTGGTGTTAAATCTTGACTGAAGCCTTCGTTCAAGACTACAGACTTAATACTTTCTGGAATTGAGCCGACTACTAGTGGTTTCTTTATATCATAGATATATAATCCTTGGACAGTATCTGGGAATGTTTTTGGTTCAATCGTCTGATCAAATCCATCTAAAAGCATAACTGCCATGGTAGAATCAAAATTAAATTTTGATAGATCACAACTATTATTTCCAAATGCAATTCTTAGTTGATTAACTCCGGATGGTATTGGTTGGTCCTCTAATTGTAAATAAAACTTTGAGTTTTTATCTGTGTTTTTTTTAAAAAAATTAGATTTTAATTATTTCTATTAAAAAGAGAAAGAAAAGAATACCTTACATTTAACATATTTGATATTATTTTTATCATAACAATATTTCAATCCATTGACTTCTTCATATTCAGTCACTACACTAGAAGAGCTTGCGTTTAAATCACAAATACCAAAGCTATCAACTCCATTATTCGAATTGTTTTCTTGGTTATTAATGAAATTAATAAAATTAAAAGAGTCAGTTTTTTTTCTTTCTTGAATAAAATTTTTATCTTCTTCATTGTTATCATTATCAATTGAATTGTTGCAATCATTAGAATTAATATTAGATAGATTATGTAATAATTCATTTTGTTCAGAGTTTAATTGATTTTTATTTTCAACTAAATCATTAGTTTGATTTACAGAGCAATCAACACCCTTCAAATCAATATTATTTGTTTTTTCAATTGGCACTTTATCGGAGGAAATTGGGTCAATTGGGTCAATTGAACATTTATTTTCATCACCATTTTGTTCATTATTTAATTTTAAGTCTGATTGAGAACAATCTGAGTTATTTGATTCTTGAAGGTTTTTAAAATCTTGAGTATTGTTTATATTATCAAATGAGATATTTGATGAACATGAAAATGAACATAATCCATTACTTGATTGAATAGTGTTTTTATAATCAAAATTTTCAAAAGAGTTAAAATCAAACTCTTTAATTGAAAAAATTGAACAAAAATAATTATGAACTTTTTCTAATTTTGTTTTATTATAAGATATTAAATGGTTTTTATAGTCTATTAAATTATTTTGAACATTATTATTATTATTTAATAATTGTAATGATTGTTGATAATTTTTTATTAATTCATTTGTTTGGTTTTCATCATCACAATCAATATTAAAATTATTAATTCTCTCTATTGTTTTATTTTCATTTATTATTGTAGTTAATATTTCAAAATTATTCTTTACAGATGTTTTAATAATTGAATTTGTTTTTAGGTTATTATTAAAAGTTGATGAAAGATTATTTTTAATTCCCATTTCAATAAGTGAAATAGTTTGATAAAAATTTTTAAATTGAGAGGTAATGTTATCCATGTTCTCTTTGTATTCATATTCAATTTTTTCAAAATTTTCATTTGATTCTTTTAATGTCTTTTGATCATTTTTCATTAATTCTAATATTTTTGGATAAACTTCATCTTTAAAAATATTAATTAATGAGCAAATGGCTGAGTCATTAATTAAATCAATTTTATGTCCTCTGTGATGATTAACTTGAGAGATACAATGCATACAACATGGAGTTAGTTTACAATCTGAACATAAAAATGTTATATCACTATTGTTATGATAAACACATTTATTATTTATAATAGTATTATTACTAATATTAAAATGATTATTAAATGGTGGTGATTGTGATATCATTTTTTTTTTTTTATAAAAAATAGATTACAAAATTTTTTTTTTTTTTAAATAAAAATAATAATAATAATAATAATAATAATAATTATAATAATAATAATAATTATAATAATAATAATAATAATAATAATAATAATAATAATAATAATAATAATAATAATAATAATAATAATAATAATAATAATAATAATTAATACAATATTTTTTTTATAATAACAATAAAAATAAAAATAATTAATAAGAACAAAATTTTTTTTATGAACAATCTTTTTTTAATTATTAAAATTTTAAATTTTTTTTTTTTTTTTTTTAAAATTATAAAAAAATATTATTTAAATCCAAATTGGTTTCTTTAATTTTGAAAATCATTACCAAAAATTACATAAATAGAAATTTTATTGGGGAAATTATTTTTTTGTGTATGGAAAATAATTATGTTACAAAAAAAACAAAAATGTTTTTGAAAACATTGCAAATTGATTTTCATGGGGGTTTTTCTAATAATGTTTTTTTTTTTTCTTGAGATTGAATCTAAAAATTTATTTGGATACAAAAAATTGTGTTGAATGAAAAAAAAAAAAAAATAAAATAAAAAAAAAAATAACAATAATATTATTATTAAGTTTTTCATATAAAAAATCCTCATCTTATTTTTTACATATTTTAAATCTCAGATAGAGAGTAATATCACTGGTTTATTAAAAAAAAAAAAAAAAAAAAAAAATTCAATAATAGAGATCATATATAAAGTAAATTACATTTTTTATTTTTTTTTTTTTAGTTTATTTTAATTTTTTAAAATATTTGGGAAATAGTTTTGACTTTTCATATAACCAACTAATTGTTCAGGTATTTCACGAAGTGTTTCAGCTGCCAATTGTTCAGAATTATTTTCAAATTCTTTGAATGGTACGAATTGAACAATATCACGAGAAGCAAAAACACCATTTCTATCACATAATTGTTCATCATCACCATCTAATCTATTCATTTTTGAGAAAGAAGAACTACCAACACCAACGATAACGATTGACAATGGAGCTTTATTAGATGCCTTTACAATTTCCTCGATAGTATCTTCCATATCAGTAATATCTCCATCAGTGAGTATTAAAAGGATTGTATATTTTTGGTTTTTAGAATCAACACCTTTTACAGATTTTTTAGCAGCATGTTTAATAATCTCTTGAAAGTTTGTTGGATAACTTAATTTAATCGTTGGCATTACTTTATTATAGATTGATAATACCTCTTCAATACCACGAGCCTCTGCTTTTGGACCAAATTGAAAACAGTGACTTGTTGATCCACCAAATCTTTCAGCACCAAAACCTAATAGTTCAATTTTACCATCTGAATCATATGGAGCTAAAACGTTACCAACTGCAATGATTGATCTAGCATACTCACTCTCGTGTGTTGGTGTATTATAATGTAAAGATGTTAAATCGGTTGGAGTACCATTTGAAGATGTACAATCAATTGCAATCATTAAATTTATTTCACAACCACCTGATAAGAAATCTATAAAAGTTGGTTGACCAACTAATCTTGCATCAGTGAAACAAATCTTACCACTATTTTTATAACTCGATTTAGATTGTTTTTTTGGGTTAATTAAAGAGAATTCTCTAATTTGACCCTTTAAAATTTCATCAGTTGTGGTTTTAAATGAACCAATGAAATCGTTATCACCAATTGTATCATGATCCCAAAATTCAAATGTTAATTCCCTAAACATATCACCACCATTTAATTCTTCCAATTTCAATATGATTGGATCATAAATTGGATTAATATTACTCTTTATAACTGGGCTTTGATAAACTAATAAATTACCATTTGGTGAAGTTTTAAAAATCTTGTAAAATGGATCACTTGAAAATAAATCCTTTTTATCTAATTTACTACCTTGAAGTTTTAAAATAATATTATGACCTGTTTCTTGAATTTCTTCTGCTATAATTTCAATTGTTCCTGTTTTTTTACCATTATGTTTAACATCACCAAATACTTTTTTACCTGGTTTTGAAATAATATTACCTAATGTTATTGACTTTATTTTAATTATTATTTATTATTTTTTAAAATTAATATTAAAAATTTTTTTTTTTTTTTTTTTTTTTTTTTTTTTTTTTTTTTAAAACTTTAAACATACAAAATCACCAATAGTATCACTTTTACCACCACCATCTATATCTAAAACTTCAAATCTTAAATTTTGAATTTTTTCAAAATGGTAATCAAGTGTAACAGTTTTTTTAAATACTGGATTTAAATTATTATTAATCTTTTCAGTTGAACCAATAAGAAGTGGTGGTGAAATACTATTCCCTTGTTTTTCATAAACAAAAATTTGTGGATCAGATTTTGAAAATGTGTCTTGTTATTTCAATTAAAATTAAAATTAATATTAATATTATAATTTTCTTAATTGTTTTTATTTTTACATACCCATATCTTTTAAATTCATACATCTGAATCTTAATTCAACTTTAGTACTCTTTGAAAGATTGATGATCCCATTTGAAGGATTGGTAGTTTCCTTTGAAAGATTAATGGTTTCATTTGAAGGATTGATTGCCATTTTTGAAAGATTAATAGTTTCATTTGAAAGATATTCATCTCCTCCTTTTGAAAGGTTGACCACTGAATCACTCATTGTATGTGTGTATATGTTTGTGGTTTTGTGTGTATTATTATTATAATAATATTAAAAAAAAAAAAAAAAAAAAAAAAATTTCATCTGTCCATTATGTCAAACAAAAAAAAAAAAAAAGAATTATAAAAAAAAAAATTTAAAAAATATAAAAAAATATTTTTAGATATTTTAAAAAATACTGTCTTTTTTGTTTTTAAAATAAAAAAAGACTTTTTGAAACAGATGTTTTTAAAAATTGATAAAAAAATCAATCATTAAATTAATTATTGTAATGATCGACAACCCAAAGGTATTGTTTCGGTTTTTTTATTTGTTTATTTTTTATTTATTTTTTAATTTATAATTATAAAAAAATATCTTTGAAATAAACTTTAATAATTATTTTTATTGTTATTATTTTTATAAGATATCTTGGTTTTCATTTTCAGAGTTTTCCATTTTAATATTTTCATTTTGGGATTGAATTAAATTTTCGGTTTCATTAATTTCAGAAGGTTTTGAATCAACAGCTATAATATCACTATTATTATTATTATTATTATTATTATTATTATTATTATTATTATTAATATTATTATTATTATTATTATTATTATTATTATTATTATTATTATTATTATTATTATTATTATTTTCTTTTAAAACAGTTTCGTCATTATTTGATTCTAATGATTCATGTTTTTGTTGTATTGTTTGATCTTCATTTAATGATAATATTGATTTTGGATCAATATTTGAAATTGTTTTAAATAACATTTCACCAGAGTTTTTAATGTCATCAACCATTGAGCCAATCATACTAAAAAATGGTTTTACTGTTGGTGAATTAATTTCATTATTTTCCAATGAACCATTTGATTCTAATGATTCTTTATGAATAGTTTGTTGTTGGCTTAATAATATTGGTGAAGATGAGAGTGATGGTGATGGTGATGGTGATGGCGAAGATGGTGTTCCAACAATATTATTACTATTAGTAGTGACAGATGGTGAGGATGATAAAATCGATGTTTTAAAAGAAAAGCTTGGTGATTTACTTGGTGAAGAAGGTGAGGGAATTGGTGGAGCTGATCTAGATGGTTGTTGTAATCCATTTGGAAAAGTTTGAGCACTAACATATAAATTTGTTGATACATTTGAAGTTGGAATTGAAACAGGTGGTGATATATTAGCTGATTGTCTACCAACTCTTGATGGAACTTGTGGTGGTAAATTTTGTGGTGATAATTGTTGAGACATTGGTCTTTGTTGTTGTTGTTGTTGTTGTTGTTGTTGTTGTTGTTGTAATAGTTGTTGTTGATATTGTTGTTGTAAAATTTGTTGTTGTAATTGTTGTTGTTGTAATATTTTTTGTTGTTTTCTATTTTCTTGTTCTTGAATATAATAATTAATTTCAGATTTTGAAAATACTTGAATGTCACCGGTAAGGTAACAACTAAATTCATCTTCTAGAGTTAAAGAGATCTTAAAATGATAGGGTTTATCACGACAAGCATCTTTTAAAGGTAAAACACCTTTACCAATTAAAGATAGATCCATTAATTCCTTTGCAACTAAAGCCACTTGAACGAATTGAGTTTTCAAATATTCTTTATCATCGATGAATGATTTCAATTCAATTGATTCATTTAACCAAGATGGTTGACTAGATGACTTACAAACTGATGTTTTCAAACCGGAATTAGATTGGTCATCAGAGATGATATGATAAGCATCCATCTCTAAGTAGGCATCAACTTTACTACCAATTGGTTGAACTAATTCCAATGGTTCACATTTTAAATGACGTATAATTATGAATGTTGGTATATCTAATGTCGATAACCAAGTATAAGGGGATAGAATGGGTAAACTAAATGAACATGAAATTGGTTGAAATAGACATGCCTCTGATAATGGTGATCTTGGTGATGTACTAATACCACTAAATCCATATGACCCATTACCAATTGTGTTTGGTATAATTGTACTTGCCAAACGATTATCTAAATTATTTTGTTGTTCTTGTTCTTGTTGTTCTTGATGTTCTTGATGTTCTTGATGTTCTTGTTGTTCTTGATGTTCTTTTGGTTCTTGTTGTTCTTTTTGTTGTTGTTGTAATGATAATGATTTTGGTGAAGGACATTCAAAAACTGTATCAGGATCTAATAATGACTTCCAATAAACTACACCTCTACCAGCTTCAATATTTGATAGAGTACTATCTTTAGATAATGGATGCCATATACTACTATCTCTATTTGAGGTTAGAGTATTTATATCATAATCACCACTCCAAAATACATATCTACTACTACCATTGATATACTGTTTATTTTTTATATAGGTGATTAAAGAGGCTTCTTGTTCTGCTGCTAATTCTGGATTTGCACTTTGACTGACATTATTATTACAAAAATTTATAAAACATAAACTGGTCTCTCTCAATTGTAAACTAATAGTAGTGCCAAATTGAACATCCTTGTATTTATCTTTGAATAATATTTCTGTTGATTTTTGACTTAATGTTGATTCAATGATTTTATTACTCATTTCTTTTAATTTCTTTGATCCAAAAAAGAAATTTACAACACTACTACCACTACCACTACCACTACTACCAATATTATTACTGCCGCTGCTGTAATTATTATTATTACTATTATTATTACTATTATGAGTATTATTATGATTGTGGGAGTGGGAGTGGTGGTTGTTATTATGGTGATGATCTTTTAATTCAGATTTTGTTAGTGGCAATTGTGATTCTCTTTCTCTTGGTGGCAATGGTGGTGGAGCAGCACTTTGTAATGGTGGTGAACCACCAATATTTGGTGAGTTTGAATTACTATTATTTGTAGAGGAAGGAGATGATGAAATTTGTTGTTGTTGTTGTTTTTTATAAGGTAATCTTTTTTGAAGATAGCTAATTGAAATATTATTTGCACTATTTACTAAAGATTTCTTTAATAATACAATTGATGCAGTATTATCGGATACTGCAGTTGCAACTGTACAATACTCTGTACCTAAATATTTTCTAATTAAATAAAACCAATATTGACGATAATTCATTAAGAAACCATCTGGTGATTTACGATCACTTGCAATTCTTTGAGCAGCAATCGAGTAGAGGTCCTTATCTTTTGGTAACCACTCTGATAGAAAATCACCATTAATATTTATATTCTCCATATTCCATGATCCAATATATGCATTAAAAATATCTAATAATCTATGTCTAATTGGTGGTGGTGATGTTGATATTAAATTTGGTGATGTTGATGATGATGATGATGATGATTGTTGTTGTTGTTGTTGTTGTTGTTGTTGTTGTGGTGGTGATTGATTATTACTATCAATACTTGATTTAAACATATCACTTGTTAATTTATCAATTTTTTCATTTAGTTTATCTTTTTTTTCATCAGAAATTGTTGTTGTAGTTGATTGATCATCTAATGGTAGGAAACGTTTTGCAAAGCTATGTTTATAAAGTTCTTGTAAGAATTGTTCACGTTGTAATGATGAAGTGAATTGGAAACATTCTGGTGATGGATTTTCAAGATAATAGAGATTGAGTTGACGATGATTTAATTTACTTTTCTCCAATAGATAGATTGAAGAGAAATGATAATCTTTACGACGACCATTACTCTTTACCCAACTTGTTATCATAGATTGTGATGGATTAATACAAAGTACTGATTGTAATGAACGATTACTACTACCAACATTAATTATATTTGAAATTTGACTACCACTACTACCAGAGCCAGAACTACCAGAACCTGAACCACCAGAACCAGAACTTGAGCTTGAACCACTACCACTACCACTTGAACCACTACTCATTGAGCCATTACCACTTGAACTACTGGTATTTGTATTACTAATATTCTCCAATACAAAAGAATCTGTGATTATTAAAACATTATATTCTTGAGCGATTGTAGTTGATTCTGCTAAAGAGGAGGAAGTAGATGAAAGGTCACTTGTCCATTTCTCAACTATATATTTACCAAGGAATAAATCGATTGCAGATTGTTTTTCATCATCTTTAAAGTTTTTATTAATATAACGTCTTACAGAGTTTACACCATCAGTCATGGTACCTTTTACTGAACGTTTACCAGTACGAGTGAAATCTGTTTTTAAAGCAACAGTTCCAGTGTATTGTTCACTCATAACATCAGCATTATCAGCCCATATATTTTTAAATTGTGCTTCAAATTGTTGATGATCTTCAATACGTTCATTTGCACCAATGATACCCATACGAGTCAATTGTGAATGAAGTATATAATGAGCCAATACACTTTGAACTACATTTGTACGATCCAAACAATCTATACAATTTGTTCTAAAACAACCACTCTGTGAAATGGTTGGTTCTACTCCAATCATTGTACTTTTAAAGAGATAACTATATTGATCTACTAATGGTTTAACACGATCTAATAGTTCAGATAGTCTATCATAACGATTGTTTTTACATTTCTCATGGAAATCATAGGCTATATATTTCACCATCTCTTTAGGATACATTAAAGATGTCTCTGATTCAAATGCATCACCAATTGATGCTTCTCCACCTATTTGATCTATTAATGATATTATAACTGTTGGACCATACAATTGAATCAATTCATTCATATGTAAACTAAATGCATCATCGGTTTGAACTGAATTCTCAACGATTGGTCTTGGTTTTAATCCTTTACCTTTTTGTTGCCAAATCAATGGTATAGATCCACGAACTTGTATAAAACTAGTCAAAACTTGATCAAATAATACAATCTGTTCAGTCTCTACAAAATTTGCAACATTACCTAATGGATCAGCACCTCTAATATGATAACGTGCACCAGTACGTTTACAACTTCTTCTTGAGATGAAAATATACTTGAATTGATTATTATTAATCTCACATTCTGTTATCTTTATAAATCCATCCATCACTGGTAATATAAAAGAATCGAATGAATTCTCAATGAAAATCTGTTGTAAATGATAATTCCAAAAGAATCTTCTATCACACCTCTTCCATAATGGTTGAATCATTAATAATGGATTGGCCTCTATTCTACTAGCTCTTTGTTCAGATTGTGTAACATCATAATTATATGAAAAATATAAATCGCATGATTCAATTAAATCATTTAATAATGTTAAATAATTCTTTTCTTCTTTTTTCTTTTTTTTTTTTTCAAAAATAAAATAAAAATAATATTAATATTAATAATTTAATTTTAATTGTTATTATAATTATTATAATTATTATAACTATTACTATTATTATTGTTATTATTAATATTATTATTTTATTATTATTAATATATAATTACTTCTTCCTCTGTTAATGAAATTGGTATACGGGCAATTGGTGTAATGGTATGTTTTATAACTCTATTTAAAATTTGAGTTTCTCGAATTGATCCAATAGTTTCAAAATCAGTAATACTTATTATAAATGGTCCTGATAATAAATTTATTATACCTAAACATCCGAATATTTTAACACATGATCTAATTGGTCCTGTAAATATTGAATTTTCATATACTATAGTATCATATTTTTATATTTATATTTATATTCATTTTCATATATACGTAATTTAGAGAGTATGTTAATATTAAAGTATATATATATATTATTTTAAATGTATATACCTTTTTGTTCAATTTTTAAAGTAGTTCTATCAATAAATATTGATTTTGGATTTTTATAAATTGATAAATCTGGTTGAAGGACGACATAAGAATCTAAAAATATTAGATTAATATTATAATATAATTCATTCATTATGTTTTATTTATTGTTTTCAATTTTTGTTAACTATTATAATTGTTTTTATTTATTTATTTTTTTTAATTATTGTTATAGTTACTATTATTAATATTGTTATTATTACTATTATTATTGTTTTAAATTTTAAAATTCGAAAAAAATAAAAAAAAATAATCGAATTATATCGAAGTTTATTATAATATGATAATAATGACGATGAGGAGGATTTATGAATACAAATTTATTTTACAGTAATGACTATTTTTAAAATGTAGAAGTCATAAGTGTACTAGTATTATTGTTAACTATTATTTCTTTTTTATAATAATAATGTTTTTTTTTTATTGGTGTTTTTGTATTGTATATTGTTTAATATAATAGTTTGCATAAAAATAGAAAAATGTAAAAATGTGTGTGGATTTATAAATAAATTTTATGAAAAAAAATAAAAAATAAAAAAGAAAAAAAAAATAAAAAAAAAATATAAAAAAATCAAAAAAAAAAAAAAATCAAAAAACAAAATTAATATCCCCTGGTTTAGAAATTGTGAAGTGAAGTTTATTCGCTTTTTGGTTTATTTTTTTATATTTTTTTTTTGTATTTTTTTTTTTTTTTTTTTTTTTTTTTTTTTTTTTTTTTCAATGTAATAAAATAAATGTTTCATTATTTTAAAAAAAATTTTAATTATAATTTTAAAAAAACAAAAATGGTAGTTTTAAATAAAAAAAAAAAAAAAAATTATTACTATAGTAAATTATGTAATATTTTTTTTTGTTAACAAATCTTAGTTTTTTTTGAATGAAGATCAAGTTAATTTAATTTTTTATTTTAAGTCGACTTAATTTTTTAAATTTAAATGAAGATCAAAGAAAGGTGTAAAAAATTATGACCAATTTTTTTTTTTTTTTTTTTTTCTCAGGAACCCAAATTTTTATAAATTTTTTTTTATATTATATTTAAAAAAAAAATTTTAAAAATGTTTATATTCAATAAAAAAAATTATTTTTATAATGTTATCCTTATTTTCTATTTACTGTCTATTTGTTTAACTTTAGTAATGGGTATTATTATTTTATCATAAATTAAAAAAAAACACCAAATTTTTACTTTTATTTTATTTTTTTGACAATTTTAAAACTCCCTAAACATACACCAATTTCAGACGAATAAATATTCCTTTTTCAACAACGATCTTACTGAAATAACCATTTTTAGATATAAATAAAATCTAATAATTATTTTTTTTTTTTTTTTTTTTTTTTTTTTTTACTTTTTTTTCATTTTTTAATAACTCAATATTTTTTTAAAAATATTAAAAAATAATAATTCAAAACATTATATTCAACCCAATTAATAATTTATTTTATAATTATTTTAACCTCTAATTAAACTCACTCAAAAAAAAAAAAAAAAAAAATGTCAGGAGGAGGCCAAAAAAAAATTTTAGAAGACTCTCAAGTTTATGGAGGTAAAGGTCGTAGAAATTTAGATGTAGCACTTTCAGAAAAATATGGAGGATACAGAGCTGAAAAAAATGGAGAACCACTTAGTTCTTATGGTAAATATGTAGAACCAGTACTTCATTCAATGGAACATTCAATGCGTGCTGTTATCGATAGTAATCCAAAAGAGTGGGCAAGAGCAAAAGACGAAATGAAGTCAGTTGGAAAAGGTTTAAATCATATTGATCCAAAATATCAAAACGAATTTAAAAAAAAATAAATAAATAAATAAATAAAAAGAACGATTCTTTTTTTTTTTGTTTAAAATGAAATTAAATGAACATCTATTATTACCTTTTTACTCATTGTTGGAATTTATTAAAATAATTTAAAACCAATTCCAAAAGTTAACAAAATCAATAAATAAATAAATAAATAAATAAATAAATAAATAAATAAATAAATAAATAAATAAATAAATAAAAAAAAACCAAATAAATAAATAAAAAAATAAAAAAAATTGAAAAAAAAAAAAAAAAAAAAAAAATATATAAATTTCCCTGAGAATATCTTCTTAAAATTGATTGATTTTTCTAGAGTTTAACAAAATTATTCTATTTCCACAATTGGAGGATTGTCATTTAAATTTGACTTTTTAAAATAAAATAAAAATATTTGAATTAATTATGAATGTGTAAAATTGATTTTTTTCGTTCAGGAAATTTAGGGACATTAAAAATTAATTGTTTCTTTTTTTTTTTATTTTTTTTTTTTTATTTTAAATTTAATTTTTTTTTTATTTTATTTTTTTTAAAATAAAATGGATCTTATTTTTAATTGTGAAAATACTTTTTGGGAAAAAATATTTTTTTTATTTTTTTATTTTTTTTTTAAAAAGAAATTTTATTTTCAAGATTTTCTATAAAGAGGAATTTTTAAATTAATAATTTACATTTTATAAAAATAAACAACAATAATAATAATAATAATAATAAACATATTTCAATCAGATAACAAATAATCTTAAAAAATTATAATTTGTAAGTAGATAATTATTAAAAATTTTATTTTTTGCACTTCCCACAAAAAAAAAAAAAATAATAAAAAATAATAAAAAATAAATAAATAAATAAAAAAAAAAAAATAAAAAAAAAAAAAAATACCACCCAAATTCAAAAACAAACACATACAAACACACCATTTTCTCATTGAATTTTACATTTATTATAATAATATTAAAAAAAAAATTAAAAAAATTAAAAAAATTAAAAAAAATAATTATTATTTAAAAAAGAATTTGTGAGTTGATCGATATATCTCATAAAAATAATTTTTATTGTTGTTACTCATATAATTTTTCAATTTACAATACAAGTATGCACGTTCAAAATAAACAAATTACATTTCTCAAAAAAATAATAATTTAAAATAATTTTTTTTTTTTTGCCTCTCCTTTGTGTTTTGTTTTTTTATTTTTTATAATAATCTGAATTTCAAATAATATATTAATTTTATCATATTTTCTATTTTCTGCAATTTTTTTAAAATATTTTCCCTTTTTTTTTTTTTTTTTAAATTCACTATAAATACTTTCTTTTTTTTTTTATTTAGTTAATTAATTCAAAATATCCTCTTTCAGATTCAATAAAAACAAAATCAAGATTTTTTTAATCTTTTCTCAATTTTAAATAAAAAAAAATGAATACTTCAAAAACTTTAATTTTAGTTAATAATATTAGAAATCAATTTAATAGAAAAATAAGTTATCAAACCTTTGCATTAAGTCAAGTTAAAGGAAAAGGTAAAATTATTACTGTACTATAACCAATAAAAATTAATAAACAAATAAAAGTTTCTAATAGTGTTTTTTTTCTTTTTTTTTTTTCTTTTTTTTTTTCTTTTTTTTTTTCATGTTAAAGATGGTAAAGTTTATACTGTTCCACCAAAAAATTGGGAAGAGGGTATTTCAACACCAAGTGAATCAATTGTAAAAGCAGAAAGATCTCCAGCCATTCCAATTGAAGAATTACAAAGAATGTCTGCTGCAAAGTTTAGTACTAGTGTTCCAAATTCTCAAAAACCATTTTTACAAAAGATTATGAACTAGGCTTTAAATTATGTATGAATTTTCATATATAAATTAATTGAAAAATTAAGCATACAAAATAAAAAAAAGCATACATAAAAAAAAAAAAAAAACAAATTACCAGAAAATATAACAATAAAATGGTTATAAAAAAAACTTTGTAAATAAAAAAAAAATAAAAAAAATCATTATAATAATTAAAATATAACCACTTTTACTATATTTGTATTTTTGTGTATGTTTTTGAGGTGGTATTGGTTATTTTGACATTCTTTTAATTTTTTTAAAAAAAAAATATAGTAGATTTTTATTTTTAGGTTTTGTCATTATTGAGTAGGTTTTAATCTCAAAATAATAAATATTTATAAATAAACAATTGGAAATCGACATAAAAATTATAAATAAAATGTATAATTTTATAATAAATTAAAAAAATGTCTGTGTGAATTAAAAAAATATTCCTTAATCTTTTTTTTTTTATGATAAGTGAAATGGGGTGTGTGAAAAAAAAAAAAAAAAAAAAAAAAAAATAAAGTTTTGTGAGTGTTTTGTTAACTAACAGTAAATATTTATTTCTGTTATTAGATTTATTTTTACTAGATATTTCATTACCCACCCCCCTAAATTCAAGTATTTATAATAATCAATTAAGTCATACCAAAAAAAAAAAAAAATATATAAAAAAATGGAAAAAAAAAAAAAAAAAAACATATTGTTTATAAATAGATATCAAAATATTTTCGTTATTTTAGAAGTTGTTTTGGGGGTGTTCATATTACAAGAGAAATTTTGTAATTGATCATTGTTTAATTGTTTATTTTGTTTATTTTGTTTATTTTTTTTCATTTTTTTTTTCCTTTTTTGTGTTGGTGAGAAGGAATTGTAATTTTTTTTATTTTTTAAAACTCTTATTATTATAATAATAATGAAAATACAACTTTATGTCACAAATCCTATCATAATTCAAATATGTCACTAATATTAAAAAAAACAGTATAAATAATAAAAAAAAAAAAAAAAAAAAAAAAACAAATCAAATCAAATCAAATCAAATCTAAAAAAAAAATATGAAAACTATATCAATATTAATAACTATAATTTTATTTTTATCAAGTTTTTTAATTAATCTATCAATATCTTATAAATTAGAAAGATATGTTGAAGATAAAGATTGGGAGTCAATTGAAACTGAAAAAGAAAATGTATTTAAACCAGTAATTGTTGAAAGGAGAGAATTATTATTTTTTAGATTCCTTAGAAGTGGTAATACCGATAATTCATCATCTACTGAAACTGTTTCAATTAAATTTGAAATTCATTCAAAAGATATTCAAGAAACTTTTTATTTATTTGGTTTAAATAATGATACCTCTGTAAGAAATATAAAGGATGTTGAAATAAAAGATAGAAAAGAAGAAACCACCCCAATTAGAATTGAAGCTTGCTTTGACCCAATTAAACCATTATATTTCTCTTTATCAATGTTTAATTATTTATGGGGTGGCGATCTATTATTTACAATTCAAGAAAATGATCCAAGTTATTGTATTAATTCAATGCCAAATAATGTTCAAAAGAAAAAAATTGAACCTTCAATACTCATTGATTCTGATGTGTCAAAAAGTGAAACACCATTACCTACAAACAATTTTTCAATTAATAATGAAACACCATCTTCAACAACAAATAATCAACAAAACGAAAATTCTACAAACACTACAAATAAACCAGATACAGTTACAACAACACCAGCACCAACAACCACACCAACACCAACAACTTCTGTTAAACCAGAAAATGAAACTACACATCTCATCTCAAATAAACAAAAAATCGAATCAAATCAAGATGAAAATGAAATTAACCAAACTTTTAATTTAAAACCACAAACAGAAACTAGTCCAGCATTTGAAAATAAACAACAAATTGAATACAATACATTAACACCAAGTAATCAAGTAATTGATTCTATGAAACCAAATAAACAACAAATTGAAACAAATTAATTGCTTATTTAAAATACCTCTTTACCAGATTCTATTTATTTGTTATAAAATGATAGATAATTTATTTTAAAAAATAAATGAAAAAATATACATATATATATATTTAATTTACCATTTATTTATATTATTAATGATATTTATTTAATTTTGTTGAGCGTATAAAGTTTTATGTGAGATTGTAACTGCTTTAATAGATAAATAACTTTGAATAGCATATTCAGATAGATCACGACCAATGCCAGATTGTTTATAACCACCAAATGGTATAGAAGGCATGATTGAATAGTATTCATTAATCCAAACTGAACCACTTTTTAATTTATTTGAAACATTTAATGCTAAACTAATATCTTTTGTCCAAATACCAGCAGCCAAACCATAAGTTGAGTCATTTGCTCTTTTTATAACTTCATCAACAGTTTTAAATGGTAAAATTACAACTACAGGTCCAAAGATTTCCTCTTTACAAATTGTCATATTATCAGTAACATTTGTAAAGATAGTTGGTTGAACGAAATAACCTTTACCATCAGCATGATGATAATTACCACCACCTAAATGACATGTAGCACCTTCACTCTTACCTTTTTCAATATAACCTAATACACGATCATGTTGTTGTTTACTAACCAATGGACCTAAATGGGTATCATTATCATATGGATCACCAACTTTTAATTGTTTAATCTTCTCTGTGAAAATTTGTAAAAATGCTTCATATATATTCTCTTGAACAAAGAATCTTGTTGGTGCACAACATGATTGCATACTATTTGAGAATACATAGTCTTTAGCACATTTAGCAATATGATTAACATCACAATCATTAAAGAAAATATTTGGAGATTTACCACCTAATTCTAATGTCACTGGTTTTAAGTTACTCTTTGCTGCTCCTTCCATAATTAATCTACCAGTGATAGTCGAACCAGTGAAAGAGATTTTATCAATATCCATATGATGTGATAATGCATTACCAACTGTTGATCCAAAACCGTTAACTAAATTGAAAACACCAGGTGGGAAACCAGCTTCTTTAATTAAATCACAAAGGTATAATGCAGTCAATGGAGTGAATTCTGATGGTTTTGCAACTATAGTACAACCTGCAGCTAATGCTGGACCCAATTTCCAACATAATAACATACATGGATAGTTCCAAGCTACAATTAATGCAACTACACCAATTGGTTCATGTCTTGTCATTGATGTATACTCATTACTAATTGGTATGGTTTTACCTTGAATTTTATCTGCCCAACCACCGAAATAACGTAATGTCTTCTCTGATTGTGTAATATCATAACCTTTTGATGCTGTTAATGGTTTACCATTATCTAATGTTTCCAAAATTGCAAGATTATCTTTATGTTTCTCAATTAAATTTGCAAATTTTAAAATAATTCTACCTCTATCTTCTGATGTCATTTTACCCCATTCACCATTTTCTAATGCATTTCTTGCTGCTTTTACTGCCTAAAAAAAAAAAATAAAAAAATTAATTTAATGTTTCCCTATTAGAAATAAAATATTAAACCACTAGAAATCTTACAATATCAACATCAGCTTTATCACCCTCAGAAACTTCACAAATTAATTCTTCATTAACTGGATTAAATGTTTTGAACTTCTTTCCAGAAATTGATTCTACCCATTCATTGTTAATGAATAATTTTGTATTTGGTAATAGAATTTTAGACATTTTATTTTTCTTTGTTTAATTGATTGAATGAAAGAATGAAAAAAAAAAAAAAAAAAAAAATTTTCGTTTTATGAAGCGAGGAAATAAAAAAAAAAAAAAAAAAAATTTTAATTAATTCAAATTAAATTAAAAAAGTTGGGAATTTTTTTTTGTTGCTAATTGAAAAATTCCCTAATTGCAGATTTATACATAAATATTTTAAGTGTCGCAATAAAAATAAATTTAAAAAAAAAAATTTTTTTTTTTTTTTTTTTTTAAATTTTTTTTAATACTTTTTTGGATGATTTCTAGTTTACTTTCCAAATTAATTAAAAGGATTTTTTTTTCGGTTAAAAATAATTGTTCCTTTTTTTTTATTCTATATTTAACCGAATTTCAAACGAATTTTTTTTTTTTTTTCTTATTATTTATTATTTTTATTATTATAATTATTTTTATTATATTGTTGTAAAATTTTAAAAAAGGAAATTAAAAGTCACCATAAATATTATTTTTTTTTTTTATAAAAATTTTATGCAAAATTTAATTGGATGATTGATTGATTATTTCCACTAATATTAAATAATAATTAGAAATAAAAACAAAACAATTATAGACATATTTATTGTTCTTGAGCATGTAAAGTTTTATGAGCAATTGTGATAGCTTTAACGGACAAATAACTTTGAATAGCATATTCAGAAAGATCACGACCAAAACCAGATTGTTTGAAACCTCCAAATGGTATTTGAGATTTTAAGATATTGAAATCATTTACCCAAACTGAACCACTCTTTAATCTATTTGAAACATTCAATGCTAAACTAATATCCTTTGTCCAAATACCAGCAGCTAAACCATAGGTTGTATTATTTGCTCTTTGAATGACTTCATCAACAGTTTTAAATGGTAAGAGTACAACTACAGGTCCAAAGATTTCCTCTTTACAAATTGTCATATCATCAGTAACATTTATAAAGATAGTTGGTTGAACGTAATACCCAGTACCATCAACATTATGATTATGGATTTCACCACCCAAATGACATGTAGCACCTTCTTCTTTACCCTTTTTAATATACCCCATAACACGATCAAGTTGTTGTTTACTAACCAATGGACCCAAATGGGTATCATTATCATATGGGTCACCTACTTTTAATTGTTTAATTTTCTCTGTGAAAATTGTTAAAAAAACATCGAAAATCCTCTCATCAACGAAAAATCTTGATGCAGCACAACATAGTTGACTACTATTTGCGAAAACATAATTCTTGGCTGCATTTGCTACGTATTCGACATCACAATCACCAAAGATAATATTTGGAGATTTACCACCTAATTCTAATGTCACTGGTTTTAAATTACTCTTTGATGCAGCTTCCATAATTAATCTACCAACTCTAGTAGAACCAGTGAAAGAGATTTTATCAATATCCATATGATGTGATAATGCATTACCAACAACTTCACCAACACCATTAACAATATTAATTACACCAGGTGGGAAACCAGCTTCTTTAATTAGCTCACAAAGGTATAATGCAGTCAATGGAGTGAATTCCGATGGTTTGGCAACTATAGTACAACCTGCGGCTAATGCTGGACCCAACTTCCAAGACAATAATAGTAATGGGAAATTCCAAGCTACAACTAATGCAACTACACCAATTGGTTCATGTCTTGTCATTGATGTGAATTCACTACTGATTGGTATGGTTTTACCTTGAATTTTATCTGCCCAACCACCGAAATAACGTAATGACCTTGCTGCTTCAATCACATCGAAATTGGTTGCAGCTGTTAATGGTTTACCATTATCTAATGTCTCCAAATCTGATAGATGTTCTCTATGTTGGTCAATTAAATCTGCTAATTTCATAATGAGTTTACCTCTATCTTCTGAACTCATTTTACTCCATTCACCATTTTCTAATGCATTTCTTGCTGCTTTAACTGCCTAAAAGTAAAAAAAAATTAGAAAAAAATAAAATAAAATAAAATTAAATTAAATTATAAGAAATTACAATAAAAGGAAAGTTTAAAAAAATATTAATAAAATTTTTTTCTTTACTTTTTTAAATTATTAGAAAATACATACAATATCAACATCTTCTTTAGAGCCTTCAGAAACTTCGCAAATTAATTTTCCATTTGAAGGATTATATGTTTTTATTTTCTTTCCAGAAACTGATTCAACCCATTCATTATTAATAAATAGTTTTGTATTTGGTAATTGAACTTTAGACATTTTGATATTTATTACTTTTTTTTTTTTTTTTTTTTTAATAGGTGATAAAAAAAAAATTATTGTGAAATTTAATAAAAAAAATTTGTTATATAATAGAAGAATTAAATCAAAAAAAAAAAATTAAAAAATAAAAAAAAATAAAAATAAAAAAAAAATTAGAAAAAACCAAAAATTAATATCTTTTTTTTTTTTTTTATATTGATCTCAAAAAAACCTGTTGAGAGATTCTATTTTTTTACAGCGAAAAAAAAAAAAAAAAAAAAGAAGAAACATGTTTTTCTTTTGTATTTTATTTTTTTGTATTTTTATCTTTATTGTTTTTTTTTATTTTATATTTTTGTTGTTTTTATATGTCTTTTTTTTTTTTTTTTTTTTTTTTTTTTTTTTTTTTTTGTTAATTATTATAATTATTTTTTTTTTTCAAAAAATCCTAAAACGATTCTTTTTTATAAAAAAAGATTTCTAAAGAAACTAATGATATTTTAATATATTCTGAATTGTTGTTCTGAATGATTAATTTTCCAATTATGTATTTTTTATTTAACATTGCCCATGCAAAACTTATTTTAATAAAAAAATTCTGAATGACTGTTCTGAAAGCAATTCTCCTTTATTGGGGACTTTGAAAAAAAAATTTATTTTTTTTTAATTTTTTTTTTATTTTCAATTTATTTTTTTTTTTTATTTTTTTTTTTTAAAATTTTTGTAATTAATTTTTTAATTATTTAAATACACAAAAAATATTTTTTTTTTTATATTCATTCTTTAAAAAAATAATAAAAAAAGAGTTCAAGTATTTATAATATTTTCAAAAAAAAAAAAAAAAAAAAAAAATGTCTAAACTTCAATTACCAAATACAAAATTATTCATTAATAATGAATGGGTAGAGTCAATTTCTGGAAATAAATTCAAAACATTTAATCCAGTTAATGAAGAATTAATTTGTGAAGTTTCTGAGGGTGATAAAGCTGATGTTGATAAGGTATTTATTTATTTTTTTTTGAAAAAAAAAAATTTTAAAAAAAAATATTGATCACATCATAAAAATAAATTAATTTTAGGCAGTAATTGCAGCCAGAAATGCATTTGAAAATGGTGTGTGGGGCACAACAATGACCGCAGAAGATAGAGGTAAAACAATATTGAAGTTGGCAGATTTAATTCAAGATCACAAAGAGAAACTTGCACAATTGGAAACAATGGATTGTGGTAAATCAATTGTATCAGCAAGAGAAGATATTGATTTTTGTGTTAGAGTTATTCGTTATTTCGGTGGTTGGGCAGATAAAATTCAAGGTAAAACCATACCAATCAGTAGTGAATTCACTTCAATTACTAAACACGAACCAATTGGTGTAGTTGCATTAATTGTAGCTTGGAACTATCCATTGATGTTATTATGTTGGAAATTGGGTCCAGCATTAGCTGCAGGTTGTACCATCATTGCAAAATCTTCTGAATTCACTCCATTGACTGCATTATACCTTTGTGATTTAATTAAAGAAGCTGGTTTCCCACCTGGTGTTTTCAATTTAGTCAGTGGTTTAGGTTCAACCGTTGGTAATGCATTATCACATCATTTAGATATCGATAAGATCTCTTTCACTGGCTCAACTGTTACTGGTAGAAAAATTATGGAAGGAGCAGCAAAGAGTAATTTAAAACCAGTGACATTAGAATTAGGTGGTAAATCTCCAAATATTTTCTTTGCAGATTGTGATATTGAACATTGTGTGAACGCTGCTAAAGACTATGTATTCTCAAATAATAGTCAAAACTGTTGCTTCTCATCAAGATTCTTTGTTCATGAGAGTATTCATGATGCATTCTTAACATTATTCACAGAGAAGATTAAACAAATTAAGGTTGGTAATCCATATGATGAATCCAATCATTTAGGTCCATTGGTTAGTAAACAACAATTTGATCGTGTATTAGGTTATATTGAAAAAGGTAAGAGTGAAGGTGCTAAATGTCATTTAGGTGGTAGTAAGCATCATCATGCTGATGGTAAAGGTTATTTCGTTCAACCAACTATCTTTACAAATGTTACTGATAATATGACAATTTGTAAAGAGGAAATCTTTGGACCTGTAGTTGTAATTTTACCATTTAAAACTGTTGATGAGGTCATAAAAAGAGCAAATAATACAACCTATGGTTTAGCTGCTGGTATTTGGACAAAGGATATTAGTTTAGCATTAAATGTTTCAAATAAATTAAAGGCAGGATCAGTTTGGATTAATAATTATGATAATTGCCTACCTCAAGTACCATTTGGAGGTTTCAAACAATCTGGCATTGGTCGTGATCTATCTGAATATGCTATTCAAAGCTATTTATCTATTAAAGCAGTTACAATCTCACATAAAACTTTACATGCCCAACAAAATTAAATAGCATTAATTTATTTTTAAAATTTTGTAAATAAAAAAAAAAATAAAAAAAATACCCTCTTTTTAAAAAAAATTGATATCTTTATTCTGTTATGAATTTTTTAAATATTTCAATACCCTCTAATTGATAGAATTGACATTTTATCACGATTCAAATAAAGTATTCTGATGTGCTATTTACTTAATTGTCTTAATAAATTATTCAGTATTGACCACTCAATTTAGCAGTAATTTATTGAATGCTAAAGAGTAAATCAATATTAATATCATTCTTTTTATAGGTTAACCATTTTTCATCATTTTATTTAACCAATTGATAAATATTGGGTACTAGATGGGATTGAATCTTGAGATAATTGTAAAAAAGAATAATTTTTAAATGTTAATGATTTAACACTCGATGGTATTGATCCCGGAATAATTTCTCGGTCAAAACTCTCGCCAAATGCTAATGATTTAACGCCCAATGGAATTGATCCTGGGGTAATTTCTTGGTTGAAATTATGACCAAATGTTATTGATTCAACGCTTGATGGTATTGATCCTGGAATTATTTTTTGGTTAAAATTATGACCAAATGTTATTGATTCAACGCTTGATGGTATTGATCCTACTGATAATTCTTGATTAAACCTATTACCAAATGTTAATGATTCAACACTTGATGGTATTAATTCTGATGGTATTACTTGATTAAACATACCACCAAATGTTAATGATTTAACACTTGATGGTATTGATCCTGCTGGTAATTCTTGATTAAAATCATTACCAAATGTTAATGATTTAACACTTGATGGTATTGTTCCCGGTAATATTACTTTATTAAACTCACAACCAAATGTTAATGATTCAACACTTGATGGTATTGATCCTGCTGATAATTTTTGATTAAAATTATTCCCAAATGTTAATGATTTAACACTTGATGGGATTGTTCCTGCTGATAATACTTGATTAAAAAAATAACCAAATGTTAATGATTTAACACTTGATGGTATTGATCCTTCTGATAATACCCTATTATTCGAGCCAAGAAATGTTAGTGATTCAACGCTTGATGGTATTATTCCTGTCGATAACGATTGGTTAGAATTATTACCAAATATTAATGATTTAACACTTGATGGTATCGATCCTGTTGATAATACTTGATTGAAGTTAATACCAAACAATAATGATTTAACACTTGATGGAATTATTCCTGCTGATAATACTTGGTTAAAACTATTACCAAATGCTAATGACTCAACACTTGATGGTATTGATCCTTTTAATAATACTTGATTAAAACTATCACCAAATGTTAATGATTTAACACTTGATGGTATTGATCCTTCTAACAATATTTGATTAAAACTATTACCAAATGTTAATGATTTAACACTTGATGGAATTGTTCCTGCTGATAATACTTGATTAAAACGATAACCAAATGTTAATGATTCAACACTTGATGGTATTGATCCTTTTGATAAAAATTGATTAAAATGAAAACCAAATGTTAATGATTCGACACTTGATGGTATTGATCCTGCTGATAATAATTGATTAAAATAAAAACCAAATGTTAATGATTCAACACTTGATGGTATTATTCCTGCCGGTATTACTTTATTGAACATAAAACCAAATGTTAATGATTCAACACTTGATGGTATTGATCCTTTTGATAATAATTGATCAAAACTATCACCAAATGTTAATGATTTAACACTTGATGGTATTATTTCTGCCGATAATGCTTGATTAAAATCGTTACCAAATGTTAATGATTTAACACTTGATGGTATTGTTCTTGCTGATAATGCTTTATTAAAATCATTACCAAATGTTAATGATTTAACACTTGATGGTATTGATCCCTCTGATATTATTTGATTAAACAGATAACCAAATGTTAAAGATTTAACACTTGATGGTATTATTCCTGCTGTTAGTGGGTTATTAAAAAATTCACCAAATTCTAATGATTCAACACTTGGGGGTATATCACCTAAAAAAACCTGATCTATTGAATCATAATATAAATATTTTAAATGATCTCTAAATGTTGAATTAAATAAATGTTTTTTAAAATCCACTCTCACTTTGAAATATTTATTTAAATATCTAAGTTGTTGTAAAATAATATTTCTTAAAACAATATTTCTCCATATACTAAATAGAAATACATCACCCCCCTCATTAAGTGTTTTAGCTTTCGTCATATCTTTTAAATTTTTTTATAATGAAAAGAGTCAAAATTATCCTTAAAAAAAAATAAAACCAAAAAGTGAATTAAAAAAAAATTTCGTCACTTTCCCAAATTTTTATTGTTCATAATTTTAAAAATAAAAGTAAATAAGAAAAATTAAAGAAAAATTCTATACTGAGGCCCTTGGCCAGAATATTTAGGAATTAAATAAAAATAAGAAATATCATAGAAAAAAAAATTCTCATGTAATCTTGGTTAGTTTTTTTATTATCCAGCAACAATAAACAATATAGTTTTTAATGGTTCACAACCTATATTATGTGTAATAATTTTTTTTATTATTGTTTTTATTATAACTTTTTTTTTGTAAAACCAACAAAAAATTGTGTCACAAAATAAAATAAAAAAAAGTCCAAATTCCAAGAATTATTTTAAAATTGTTTGTTTTATTTTATTTTTTTTTTTTTTTTTTGTTTTACTTTGCTATAATTGGTCGTTCAATTTTTTTTTTTTTTTTTTTTTTTTTTTTTTGTCATTTGTGGAAATGATATGTTTAATCGTCTTGTTCTAAACATTCGAAAATCTGTTTGGTGGCATTTCAAATGAAAAAAAATTAGTAAATTGAACAAAAAAAAAAAAGGTGAAAAAAATAAAAAAACGAAAAATTGTGGTTGGGTGGTAAGAAAAATAAAGAAAAAGCATACATTTGCAGAGGTTTTAGCAACGGTTGGTTGTGGAACTTCTTTTGGTTGATCTTTTTGATGTCTTGCTGGGCCAGTTGATTTCCAACCATCATCTTCTCTCTTGTTATTGTATTTATTTTGTCCAAATGATTTATTCTTGTTATCAAATTTATTGTCATTTTGTTTGAAACCAGTGTTGGTTCTCATTGAGCTTGGTCTGTATTTATTATCATTTTGTTGTTGACCTTGTTGTGGTTGAGATGATTGTTGTTGAGTTGGTTGTTGTTGTTGTTGTTGGGCTGGTTGTTGAGCTGATTGTTGTTGGGCTGGTTGTTGTAAATGAGCTTTAGTGGTATCGATTGGAGTAGCATTACCAAATGGATTAACTTTAGAAGCTGATGATTGTGGTTGGAGTGTTTGACTGTCAGCGTCACCAGAGGATGAAGAAGAGGATTGGTTTGAATAACTTGGTGGAACATAACCTGGTTGTTTTCCT